>JAQGAX010001365.1:0-11373 GCA_034698105.1 Plectus exinocaudatus | reverse complement strand
GTATGTTTGTTCAAGGGCGTGAACACAGTCCGCGGTTACTTCCCCAATGACGTGTGGTACTCGATCTACGATTTTGGCTACGCCACCGTCCAGTCTCCAGGATTCGCCAGTCTGCAAGCGCCCACAACAAGCATGATTCCCGTTCATGTTCGAGGTCGGTGCGCGATGAGCGCCATACGTCGGCGACTTTCAATCGAATCACTTATCCCGTTTCAGGTGGATATATTCTACCCCGACAAGGACCCGCGACTACCACAGTGGCTGCTCGATTAAATCCATTCGAAATACTTGTGGCCATTAAGGGTGCGGTAAAGCGACTTTCAAGGCGATCGTTTATAAATTAATGTGGGTCTTCGTTTAGGTCAACCAGGTCAAGCGCAAGGTCAAATGTATTGGGACGACGGTGAAACCATTGCGGACAACGTAGCAACGCTATCCTACTATAAATGGGTGTTCAAGTACAGCGAGACGAGCACCACCGCGCAAATCACATTGCAACGCATGAACACTGCTACCGTAACGGACATTGCGTGATGCATATGCAAATTTCGAGAATTTCAGGGCCTTTCCATCCCAACACTCGACATTATCGAGATATTTGGCTACAACTACTCTCCGGACTATTCTTCGTTCACGCTGGACGGAAAAGCTCTGAGCATCAACACGCAGACGTCTACGTACAGCCCGTTCACCAAGCGGCTCATCATCAGCACCGTCCGCCTGATCGACCTTTCCACCGTCAATTCCAATACGCCATCCGTTCTTACCTGGCGCCACGGGTCTCAAATCTTTGCTTGAACATACTTTGGAAGAGTGTTTATGGAAGTAAAGCAAATGAATAAACTAAAAGTATACCCACAATACAAAAGAATGCTCAATACCGTCTCCAATACTAAACTGCAAGTCTTTTTTAACGGTGCCAGCACATAAAATCTGCCACAGTTCTGTCGTTAAGTCGAACTTCAGCTCGGTCTGTACCGAATTTGAAAGTTTGTCTTCAGAGAACCGATTCCCCAAACTATTGTCGCCACGCATGTCCTTCGTCAGCCGCTACCGTTGACAGCGGACCAATGACAGTACCGTTAGCAATTTTCGACTGTCTGAAACACTTGAATCCCGCCTGGACTTGAGTACAGTATCCACCTAGTTGAATGCGTTTCCACGGTTTTAATCGAGCCGTACAAAGTTGAATGTCCTCTGACTCTGCGACGTTGCAGGATAGGTCGTGTTTGTTTTCTTCGAAGTTCGAAATTATTTCGAATTTTCTTTATTGTTATCCCTGAACTTCATAACTTTTGCCCGTGCATTTGATTTCTTTCCTTTGTAATTCCTGCATCCCTTGACCATGTCTCTAGAAAACTGGATGAGCGAGCTACCCGACCAGCTTCATAATAAACCTTTAGTTTCACTTTGCATTCCGGGTAAGCACATTTTAATCAAAAGGTACGTTGACGATTCGCCAGACGCTACGTGTTTTGCACGAAACTATTATGTACCCCACCCGCACCGCGGATCGAAGCCTATGCACAAGCCAAAACCCCTAGATCCATTTCAGAAATGATATCAAAGTGGCCGTGATACATTTCACTGGCGAATCGTTACGATTTGACTCGAAAAACCGCTCTCATTTATGCCATGTACTGCGTTTTAGGTTCGCACAATTCGGGGACGTCAAAGCTAAATGTGAACAGTCCGATTGGCGCCGATCAGCCCGCGTTCCTGCAGGCGTTCGGCGGCCAGGCGATGATCAGAAGGGCGGTACACGACTGGTCCAAGGATCAGTCGTTGTCGCTAACGGACCAGCTGCGAGTGGGCGTCCGCTTCTTCGACTTCCGTGTAGCCGTCGTCAACGGCGAGCACCGAATCGTCCACGGTCTCTACTGCCAAGACGCCCCTTCGGCGCTGCTCGAAATACTCGAATACCTCGGCGAGCACCCCAAGGAGATCGTCCTCATCGACTTCAACCACTTCTACAACTTCACTAAGGAGGATCATGTGGAGCTGCTGGCCGTCATCTCGTCACTGTTCGACGTCAAGCTCTGCCCGCGAAAGGTGCCGGCTTCGAGCGCGATTCTGAGCGAGCTGTGGTCGGCTGAGCAGCAGGCGGTCGTCTTCTATCAGCCCACCGGCGACCACAGGGATATGGCGTTGCCGCCGTTCGTGTGGACGCACGCCGACATTAAGAGTCCGTGGCCAAAGACAGAGGTGACAGCAAATATGCTGAAAGAAGTGGGCGAAATACTCGGGTCGCGTCGGATGGCCGACGGCTTCCAGGCGTGTCAGGCAATTGTCACGCTCGACCCGCGCAGTGTGATGAAGCACCCGATGGGCACGTTCGAGCACCGCTACGCCCGCCAGGCGACACGCGCCGTCGTCGATTGGCTCAAGACCAACGGACCCCAGTTCCGATCGTCCCTCAACATTCTACTCTGCGACTTTGTTGACGAGGCCAACTTTTGCCAGGCTGTCGTTGATCTGAACCGCCTTTGAACTCTCTTCTCGCCAATTTCTATAGCTAGTTAGAGAGTGATGCCATAATCGTGATATTACGTGCGTGCGGTATTTTCTACGCGTGATGTACAATAATACTCGGTGCCTTAGAACGTACCGGTACTAACTATTCTGAGATCTTCGGTGACAAAAGACGAGAGGGTGAATTTCCGTTTTTATCTTTGAGCTTCACTAACCTCAAGTGCACGCGAGCTTTGCTCCAGTATCATTGAGCTCATTACCGCTGCTTTCGTGAAAAGCTCTTTTGTTTACGGCTGCTATAATAGTCGTTCGCGCGAAAAAAGTGACAATTTCTTGTTAACTCCCACATCGCATACGCATCAGTTGTCAGTCACAAATTAGTAGTTGTTTGGTAGACATTTGCTGTTATCAGACTGAAAATACCACAATGGAAATACCAAAGCAATAATACGAGCTCTAATCATTCATGTAACTGGTGTCGAAAGTTGAGGGGGGTTATGAAAAAAATTACCTTAATCAGGCATCAAAACTTGACGAGAATTCAAAATTTGTGCCTGATTATGCAAATTTTGGAAAATATCGGCCGATTTCCATGGGGGGGTTCAGGTTTTTGCTCGGATTAGGGGACTAAGGTACCCCAAGGTAGCTTACATGTATGGCTCCAGTATCGTCAGAGTAATAGCGATATACGGAATACTGTAGGTGATATTTACAGTTGTATAAAGTAGCACACAACAGATGGCTCTTGATGATCACAACCTCGACTGCCTGACGAGTTGGTCTCGAGGGCTCATCCGTGCTCTTCGTTCTCTTCGAGCTTGAGTGGCCATTCCACGCTTTCTGCGATCGCTTCGGCAGCCTTCATCGTCGTCGAACGACTTGTCGCGGCAGCAGCAACAGATGCGCTCGAGCATCATCAAGAAGGCGATCCCGAAAGAGGCGGACACGCCGGCCCACGGCCCGCCCATCTCGACTGACAGACGATAGGTCGACTTCTGCTGCTTACCGGCTAACAACGCGACGCGTTACTTTCTCGAATTAGCTTGGTTCATTGACCGCGATGACGAAAATCGATAGAAGTAAGCCGATTATAGCCGCAATAATTCGCTATCAGAGATGCTCCCCGTTGATCGTTCGCATATTATTACCTGGTGCGCGGTATGAGCTTCCTTATAGTCATGGGGAAGTTTAGGAGGAAGGTAAACAGTATTAGCTGAAGCACTAAATACTTCCCAGCAGTATTTCCCAGCTGAACAGCAAGCATGCATCTTGTTTTCAAGTACCAGAAAAAGCATGGTCATCCTCTTCAACCTGCACCTACACATTCATTTGTTTCTGCCTATCATAGCAAATCTTGCGGTGGGCTGTACCACAGGGGCTTATTTCACTAAAGGACAGTGGCTAGATCTGTGCTCAGCTGACTGCGTATCATGCCTCAGATATGAGATCAGATATCGCTGAGTAAGGAGACTCAGCCAGCTAAACTCAGATCTCTGCGACTGCCCTTTAGTGAAATAGACCCTGCCTACACAGGCACGGTCTCGCCTTCGAACAAAAGTAACAACTGACAACTCTGCGTATTCTGCGGGGCTTCGTCTTTGAATTGCCCAGTGCCAACGCTAGTTTCAGATCGCTTTCTTCGCATTGAAAGTCACCGTCGATGTATGAGCCCACCTGCTTGCTGAACAAGGCAAAGCATAATTTGCATGTCATGTTTTTGGATGATAACACAATAAATACGATATTAATTAATTTCGCGCATGCTGCGCTCATTTTGACCAAATAAAGCGATTGTTGCAGTTGATCCGAGCAAATAAGGCGCAGAGCTGGCGTTTATCCGCGTCTGCTCCTGCTAAGCTAGCGGTCAGCTGGTCGCTGTTTGCACGAGTGCAAGTGGGCGCTTCACGCTCGGTCGACGACGACCCAGGGCGAAGTGCGCTCTGTGCCAACATGGCGGTTTACGGCGAGAGCGAGATAGCGGACCGAGCCTTCACAGTCCCACCGCTCTACCTATACGCCCATTGCGCCGTTTACACGTCCGCAATCCATCCAGCCGCCGCTTCGTCGGCTTTTTTCGTCACACATACCACTACCACCTGACGCTGCACCGTGTGATACCGCTACTCGCAGCATGTCGTCGGAGCTGACGGAATTGCTGGACGTCACCGAGCAGGAATTCGACGTCCGTCTCGACCGACTGACCGATGGCGTAAGAGTCCGTTGTCAATGGTTTTAATCGGCCACGTCGCGTGTCCCCGAAGAGATGCACCCCGGTGGCCGATTCGGCGATCGTATCTGGTGCACCCCGCGCAGCGTGGCAATGCAACGCATCCCCTTTGCTGTTCCGGCATCCTCGAAAAGTTCAATAGATGCGCCGCCGTTTAGCGGGCCCTTTTTAGTCAATCGTTCGTGATTCAATGCATGCTCCCCTTGTTCGATACGTGGTTCGGTCAGTGATTCGTCGGAGGCAGATCGGTACGTTTTCTGCTCCTCGCCAATGATCAATGCCCGGCGCGTTTTTCTGCCTGCTCCTTCTTCTGATTGTTGCCACGATCGTTGCATTGCTCTTCGTCGGCTGGCTGGCGCTGGTCTCTAACACCTTTCTACAACGAAACTCAACCGTATATTGAGATCGTTGCAGGAACTGTACGAGCTCACCAAATTGCTCGATACTTCTATCACGGAGCAGAAAATGCAGTGCGAGTACCTGAACGAACGGTTGCACGAATCGAAGCTGCTCGACGACGATGAGAAGCGCGACTTGTCGGTGGAACTGAACGCCTCGCGAGCCCGCTACGCTCAACTCTGCTCGCGCAGCACCAAGTGTCTCGGCAAGGTCGGTCACCTTTTCGGTAGTTTTACGTCCAGTGGACTAGTATGGCATTTATGGTCGGCCGAAAGGAGAAATGTAGGGTCATGAGAAAATTATTATCAGTCGTATAAGCGGGTTCGACAAATGCGCCGGTCGCAAGCGAACGCTTGACGTGACGGTGTTTGAATGGAGGTGATTGTTTGTGGTGGGACTGGTCATTTCGGTGGTCGGCCTGACGCGGGGAAAACGGGAGCGCCAAGGGGCGCGCCCTTGTTGTTATTCGCATCTGTCGGTGCGATTTGTGGCGACGACGCGGTGGGCGTGCGGTGAACGGCGTGCGGTGTGTGCCCGATCGCCGTGTGTACCGCTCATGCATCCGAGCTGACTGGCCGGGGCAAACCGGGCGCGCGGCCAGTTTCTCGCCCAGTCGTCGCGTTCGCTTGTCAAGTGATCGTCGAGTCGTCGTGAATCGCCGACATCGTTGCCGTCTTTTTACAGCAACACCCCGGCATATCCGCCCAACAACGTCGATCGCTCAGCAGTCTTTTCTGGGAGAGCAAACAGCAGGCCAAGGTCGGTTTTCGCCGCACTCAATCCGGGTCTTCTCTCGCCCCTCTTCCATTACAATCAGCATCTCGTTTAGGATCTGCCGCCACTCCCGCCTCTCGCTGTGCAGAGGATCGTTGACGACGACCAGCAGTCGCCCGAAGAGCAGCGCACCGTCTCTGCCAACGACGACGACTCCGCCTACCTTCGCGACACTGTCAACGTCGTCTTGGACAGTCTCATCGGAAGCAAATCGGTCAGCAGCAGCACAGCAGCGCCCGCTGTTACGCCTGAGCGCAAGTCGTCTACAAAGGCGATTGATCGAGACGCGATTCGCTCCAGCTCAGAGCGAATACTCGACCAGGTACGCCGAGCGAGAGAGCGTGGACCGGCCGCTACCGGAGAACATTCGCCTATCAGCGAGAAACCGCAGCTGCCTTTGTCGCCGCCGCCACCACCGCCGACTGTGCTATCGACGACAATCGCCCCTCATAACCAGCAGCAGGAGCCGCAGAAGGACGTCTCCGACGACGAGGCGCCGCCATTGGTGAAATCGATTCTGAAAAAGCCGCGAGCCAGTCCGTCCGACGCCGCCGCCCCGCCGACGGCGACAATGAGTGCAGCCGAGGTCGCGCCGCCGCTGCAGACGGCTGCGTCTGCTGGCAACAACGGGTCTGTCGATTGGCTGCGTGTGTCTGTCCCACTGTGACCAGCGACTGCCCATTCAGAGCTGAGCCCCCCGCAGTCCAGAGACCGTTGGTACGTCGTCCGTCCGACTCGATCGAGATGCCCGCCGTGCCGCCGTCGCTGTCCCGCATGCGCGTCAACGTGTCGAACAACGGCGAAGAGCGTATGCACGTTGAGGAGAACGCCGTCTGTCGCGACTGGGATCCAACTAAACTCATCAATGAACTCTACAAGGTTCAGTTTTTTCGCCTTTTACTCTGCTGAGCTTGGATAAAGGATCATTCCTAGAGTTCTCCGGTTAAACGAACAACTCTTCATCGCTGAAGTCGTATTTATTCATGCAAATAATCCAATTTCACGCAGTCTTTGATATTCAGTTTTGCGTTTTCTATGAAATGGTGAAAGTCAATTGTATAGAAGTAGAGACTGTGATACAGTCAAGGGCTTATCGCATATTTCAGATTGATTACTGCCCCCGACAGGAGTCAAAACGAAATCGTTTCATTAACATGGAAGGTCATCTGGATTGCTTACCTTTGGGCGTCAAAGTTGCAATAGTGGAAAAGCAATGGAAACAGTACTACTTCAGGACCAAGGAAGGAAGGTTCCAGTGGTTCTCGGTTCGTTGGTTTATTATATTCAGTCAACTGCAGCGATGTTTTAGTGCAACTTGTTGTAACCATTGTGCTTTAGACGGAAATAATTGTTCATAAATTTATTTTGAGAAATGCGCCCTGCGCAATTTTTAATCGTAGCTCATAAGCAAGCACGCTGCTGACATCTGCCAATAATCGATCACTGTTGGAGTCGAATTTCAGACTCATTATGCGGACGACCATCCTATTGGCGACATTCTATTAGCCGGCACAGACGTCGCAGCAAACAAGGAGGAGTGCACGCTGGCCATTCACGGCGGCAGGGACCACACCCATCTCGTCGTGCGGTGTGTAAAGCTTCTATTGTTTGATCTCAATTACGCCTGGGAGCTTGGGGCATTAAATATAAAGCGCGTCAATGGCGTGGCTGGTGAGCCATTCCAAATACTACGCATCGTACGTATATTGCGCAGTGTTCGGAATGGACTCAATAGCCAGTCATTGATGCGCATTATATAATACATTTAATAAGATCTAAGCGATCATGCTATGGACACGCACTCCTTTCAAATGCGCATTTTGCCAACCACCAATATACCGTATTTATTCTAATAGTACGACCGTCTCTAATTGTACGACCCCCTAGCGCTCGATAGAAAAATAGTACCGGGTTTTTCTGAGTAGAGCCCCACCCTGTATCCTACGTTTGGAAAGCGCTAAAAACTTTTCTGAGAAAGAGCGAAAGTAAAAGCAAACTTTTTTCGAAACTAGACGCGTCCCTTTCTTGTTTGATGTTGCGCCCGCTTTAATATACCCTATAGAATTTTTCCTAGCGCTCCTCAAAATTAGGATACAGGGTGGGGTTCTACTCGGAAAAACCCGGTACGACCGGTCGTACTATTAGAATAAATACGGTACTGACTGCCAATTGCCTTGCACTTGCGCGTTATCTCTTCACTGAACTCTCGTTTAGGTGCACGTCAAACTCTCAATTATTCGACAAATGGCGTCAAGCGCTCCTCAGCCATGCAGCGTCTAGCATCCTCGACAGCTACGTCATGCCCATTGCGCCGCCCATTCCGCACATTACCGAAGTAACTTTGTGGCAATGCGTTCCTAACAGTTATGTTAATTATTCGTCATGCAGTGCGTCGTGATCATCGAACTCGGCAGCTGCTCGATCAGAGCCGGTGTGCTGACGATGGAGCCATCGCTTCCGCAATCGTTCTTCCCGACAATCGCCTGTGTCACCGACGACGGCCAGATCATCGTCGGAGCCGACGCCCTGAAGCCCAGTGTGCGGCACGACGGATCACTCGTCAAACCGATTCGCGCCACCGAACCCGGCGTCGAACGGTACACCATGGACGCGCCCGTCGTTAACGCCTGCCTGCGCAAAGTGTTCCACGATCTTGGTGTCCGACCTCAGTCGCAAAAAGTGCGTTCAAATTGCGTTCAGTAATAGCTAGAATGCAATGAGCAGACCGTTTTGAGATGTTCAATAACTTCACTAAAGACACCGATAAGTAGGACTCTAGATTTTTTGTGAAAGTAACCTGGCGCAATTGACAAATTGGGACAAGCAAATTAGGGCAAATGACGTCGCGGCGCCCGTTCACATGTATTAAATTGCAGGTGTTGCTTTCCGTTCCGCAAAACGTTCCGGCAGTGATGATCGGCGATTTGATGCGCGCCTTGCTGGTGGATATCAACGTGCAGTCGGCGTTGGTGACACGCCAGCCCAGTCTCGTTCTCTACGGTTACGACGTCACCACGGGTGTCGTTGTCGACATCGGCGATCGACTCAATATTGTTCCCGTCATTGATGGTATCGCCAACAGTGACAAATTGATGCGCACAATACATTAACAGTGCCACCCATTCAGGATACGTGGTAGAAAACGCGATCATCTCGATGCCGTACGGAGCGGCCCAGATCGCCGACTGTTTGCGCTCGAAGCTGAGCGATCACAATATGGGTCTCTATGCATTTCACTCCACCGTCGAGACGTTCATTCTGCGCTACGTGATGGAGCAGGTGAGCGGCAGCACGATTTCTGGCCACCGTTTCATTTCTCAATCAATCACCTTTAGACGTGCTATGTGGCGACTGAGTTCGACGAAGAAGTGCGTAACTATCAGCAAGAACCTCGATCTGTTGATACGACGGTGTCGCTGGGACGTTTCGAGCCGACAGCCGAAATGCAGAAGGAGTTTAAGGTGGACTCGTGTCGCTTCATCTCCACCGAGGGTCTGATCAAACCGAAGCGCTGGGGCCTCGACGTCAAAGGTTTACCGCAGCTAATCTTCGACGCAGTGCAGCTGTCTCCAATCGACAGTCGTCGCACACTCTATCGGTATGCCGCAAATTGTTTCTTCACAAAACAATCTGCTTGGCCCGTTGAGCAAGATGTGCATTCCTCGTCGGTATAGAAATTGTGAAGGGGCCGTTCTGAAGACATGCTACTACTTTTTTGCCTGTAGGGGACGGGACTTTCAAGTAGATAATAGGGGATCGCTATTCATAGATTCCTTCGACAATGACACTTTTTAGGAACATCTACTTGGCGGGCGGCGCATCGCTGCTGCCAGGACTGGCTGAGCGCATGGAGACCGAACTAAGCGCACTGGTCGCACCGTCGATTCACGTGCAGGTGGGTGCCCGTCCAATTCTGTGCCACTCCGTGTCGAACTAATACGTATTGTTTAGGTACACATTTCGCCTTGGCGCTACAATGCAGCCTATTTGGGCGCGCAGATCCTAGCATCTAGTGCGCAGTTCGACGAAACCGCTGTCACCAAGGACACCCTCAGTGATTTCGTACGAAAGCTGCATGCTTCCACATTCTAATCAAATAACGGCTACGACTCGTATAATTTTATTCATTGTTTGTTGTCGCAGTCATGTAATGCCAGACGTATTTCGCTGTTTGTTATTACTATAGTTGCGCTAGATTTTGGTTGTTGACGCATTCCTTTTCTTGGATTTTCTGGTTTGTTGTTGTTAATGAACTCGTGCTTATTCGCTATCAAAGTAGCCGCTCTGTTTGCCAGCTTCCCAGTAACCTTTGAATGAGTAACAATGCGACTACTTAAACCGTTTTTCTTTCAGTTACTGTGCAATAGTGTTGTTTATTTTTCGCTTAAGTGCATAGCGATGATTTCTATTGACAAATATCAGAGCTGTGATATGATTGGATATATTACTTACTGTATACCGTTTGCAGTCATACAAACGAATGAATTATATGCATGTTCAACCGAATAACGTGTGAAAGAAGCGTACTGCATCGAAGCAAGGCGTGCCCTAACCGAATTAGCTTGCTCAATCGCACTGACATCATCAACCAACTCACCAATTTATGCAATAAGTTAGAAATATTCAATATACGCAAATTTAAAAAATAGATAACAGAATGAGCAAAGTGAAGTGCAGCAAACAACTGAGAAATGTGTCATCATGAAATGATCGATCACGTCTGATGAGAAAGGCCGAATTAGACCAGAAGATGCAGGATGGTCGCGGGGTTCGTAGCAAATGTAAAATCGTAGCAAACGTGGCAAAAATAGAATTATCACAAGTATACAGCCCAAAATGCACGGAAAATGTATGGCGCCCCTCTTTATTCGACGGTCACCGATTTGGCCAAGTTGCGAGGTCGATCAACCTGAAAGATAGGCAATTCATATAAGTACGGTAGCAATTACGAAGAAGAGCGACGCACGTTGCGTCCGTTGAGTTCGGCGATGTGGTAGGAGAGCAGCTGGAGCGGAATGACGGAGAGAATGTTCTGAACGCAGTCGACGGTGCGGGGCACGCGCAGCACGTTCTCCATGCCGGCCAGGTCGGCGTCGTCCACCTCCGTGTCGGCAATGATGATTGGCTTCCCTTCGCGGGCCACCACTTGCTGCAGCGCGTTCAGCGACTTCTGCAAACACGCCAAAATCAATGAGTCACAGCAAACGTAAAAGTTCGCCACATCCTCGATGCGATGAAATCAACGGATGACAAATGCAAAAACATGTACATACCGTGTACACGTTGTCCTTGCAGATGATCATGATGATACTCATGTTGTCGTCGACCATCGCCAACGGTCCGTGCTTCAACTCGCCACTCATGATGCCTTCGCAGTGCATGTATGACAACTCCTGAAAATGGGTATATTGCTTAGCTAAACTAATACAGTAGAAATCGTTTATAGCGGTAAATGGGGGACCGGTCATTCCTGACCGTTATAAATGAATACCCTTATAAAC
>JAQGAX010001364.1:0-11376 GCA_034698105.1 Plectus exinocaudatus | reverse complement strand
TCGGCAGCATGAGGGCGCCGATGCAAAGGATCGCCGCCAGGACGATCAGGTAGCTCTGTCCGTGCGGCTGCGGCTGGACCGGCGGAACTCCAGTACTGCCAGATCGTTGCGAGGAGGACGACTGGCGCTGATATTCCGACGGCGGGAAGCTGTACTGCTGCGGCGCGATCGACGACGACCGACTCCTCAACGACGGCGCGTTGGTGCCTTCGAAGCGCAGCTGCGCCTCGCTCACTTCTGCGTCTCGACGCGATTGGTGCAACGTCGCCTGAACATCTTTCCGGCCGGTCACCTGAAATAGAACGATTAGTCTATTAAAAACACGATAGTGATGCGGAGCACGTTAAACAAGATGACAGCCACGTGGCTGGGAAAAGTTTAACGAATGGCGAACGAGTTAACCAGAAAATCAAGTTTTGGTCTCGCACGATCAAGTGAATACGCGATAGTCAACTGTTGTATTGTGATCGAACATAAAATCAATAATAGATTTTTGGTGAAGCGACAGGCACAACGCACAATTTTACAATGAGAGAGCTAAGTATGAAGATATATGAATTGGGCATTACGGTGTTTCATTTGATTTTCTCTTTACTCAGCACACAATTTTGACTAGAAAGCAATTTTTGAGCTTACCTCACGCTCCGAGTACTTCTGCACCTGAACACGAAACTTATCGCTTCTGCCAACGTTCGCTTTGGTGGCAGCAACAAGATGACGAATCACACTACAAATACGCTTATTATTGCAGACGTCGGAGAACAGCAGCAACAATTGCTCACATATCGACACAACATCGAGGCTTTAACGTCCCTTCCGGCTCGATTACGCTATACTTGCGCGGCGCAGTCGATAAAACTGAAAACTTTATTCATTATCTGCGGCCGCCAACAGCAGCAGGTTAGATTAGAGGGTCGCTGTGGTCAAAGGAACGATGACAATAATGTTGTACCAACAAAATTTTTAAACCAAAACTTATTGGTTGCAAAGGAAATAGTCAAACATTCGATTCTTGGCAAGTCTGGTACCACACAATCCGTTATTTTGGATTCTTTCAAGCACTGGCAAATTTTGGAGAAGTGCGAATTGGCTTCCTCGCTCAGCGAAATAAGTAACATGTGAATGCTGGTTCTAGTCAATAGCATGGAACCAGTCTCCAGCGCGAGCAGACTCCCAAAGGTAGCACACACTAGTATTGCAGCTGTTCATAAGTCGAAGCGCTTACTTTTATAGCACAGCGGGAATTCGTAGGGGTTGTATAGAGTGAGAACCTGCTTGTGCGAGTGCGGCTCGTCGACGAAGAAGTGAATGCCCGACGGAAAGACGAAGACGGGCAAGGAGGCGCCGGACGGGCCCTGCGCGTCCGCGTCATCCATCGACGCCCTGCACTCAAATGCTGCACTAACCCGTCAACATTGCGTTTCAAGCGCTCAGGTACAGTATGCGCCAATATTTGGATGCTAGCCGATGTATGAAACGGCAGTGCAGAAGTAAAAAACAACAAAAACTTCGCAACGAAAATCGCCTTTATTCGCCATGGCATCAGTACTGTAAACCAAACTTCGCGTTCCCACTAACGACTCGAGAAATAAAAAAAACAGACAATGATAATCGATCGGACAGGACAAACTGCACTGCATATTATATAAATAGTTAACGAACCACACGAAAGTGCGGTCCAACGAATGCTCACGCAACGCCGAACAAAACAAGTGCCACGAAACGTACAGGACGACGTCAGCAAATCACGACGGTTAAAGGTACTGTACTTTACTTATGCGCCACTGGAGCGAAAAAACACGAGCACGCATGGGTCGTTTCGAGTCTCGCGCGGGAGATTTGAAAACGTGAATGGACTTTCGGTAGGGTCACAGCGCGAGCAAATCGGTGCCTAATAACGCTTCCTTCTCATCAATTTAATCGTCAACAAGCGGTCTTAGGCAGCAAGCTTTTTCCCCAACGAGCGCGTCAGGGGCGTCGAGCGAACGCGAACACGCTTCAACGCCGTTCGCTCAGCGGCGCAAACAACGGAGCTTCGCGACGCAATTAGGCGCCGCAACGCAACGCCATACCGTACTACGGTTAGCAACAGAACGCAACGCAGCGACAAACGCAGACACACCAATGAGGCAATCAAGACAGCAAGGTATACCAGAAAAACGAACACACTTAACACGGCGTCATTTCGGCCGATAATAGTTTCGCGCCCAGTCGACACTCATCATCAAATGGTCAACAATGTGTGAGTTTGATCGACGCGGCTGGATTTAAGTACAGTATGCTGCGAGCGCGCGGGAAGGAGCAGATTTTTGAATTCCCGCGCAGTCGCGTACACGTCCGCTCGAAACTTTTAGGAGTGACGCTTCTGAACTTCAACTACCAAACTCAGCGCACACGCACACGCACACAACAACAGTAGTTGACACGGTCCCAGAATCAATGGTCAAAACAAACGCAACTTTGCAATGATGACATTTTAAAATATAAGTCAACGCAAAGCTACAGTATACATAAAGTACATTTGCAGGCTCATCGCGCCCGCTCAAAAACAGCGACAAATGATCTGAACGCATTTCTCAAGCATGACTCCGACTAACACACGCGATTGACTGGCATTTTGGCTCGCCTCGAATCACAATCATCCGCTAAAAAGAGTTCCCACGAAAAGAAGACAACGGTAAATCGCGCTCAGCAGTGAAAAATGAGACATCAAATGCACACACATACACAAACGGCATCAGAGAAGAGAATGAGAATGGGCAGACAGATATAATAGTCGAGAAAATGAATATTGGGGGACCAACATTCGATAACAAACAGGCCACACACTGTCGGTAGTGAGAGATGGTGAGAGAGCACGCGCCAAATTCAAATCAACGAACCCGGCATTCGCGCTACTAAAGCTCTCCGTAACGGTCAGGCTACGCCATTCTGTACAGACAAAGTTGGAGCGCGATGGCAACAGTTTGAAAATCGACAATAATAAGACAACAAGAATACGAGATGAGAGAAAAACAACAGGGAGATGGTGTGCACATAGTGAGCGGATTACTGTACATTATTTCGCGCGAGGAACCAATCAGGGATCGAGGGCGGGCGACGGCAGCGAGCCAAAACACAACAGCAGACAACAGTAGTCGGTTCAAAACAAAAGACGATCGATTTCATTCAATTCAGATCATTTTTAGTCTGCTCAGAGCAGGTCGGGAGCAAAGAACGTATGCGTCGTGTAAGTAACAACAACCGGAACACAATAGATGACATATTACGAAAAGCAACAAGATACGGTAATCGCGAATATCTGACCTGAGCGACTTGGGGGGACGTGTCAACCAATAAGAGCAGCGAATGTGTGCGCGCGCGAGATGGGAGGATGGCAGCCAATCAGACGCGAATAAAGCGAGACAGTATACGCGCGCGACGCAGGCAGACGACTCCCGCACTGCGCAACTCAGCCTCAATCAGGCTCAGCTTCGTACTGTAAGCCAACGCGCCAGCAGCAAGCCAGGACTGCAAGCGAAGGGCTAACTACTCTTCGCAGTTCCAATACCCTTACCAGCAGCAGCCGAGAAGAAAGAGAACAATAATAAAGAACAGCAACGTTTTCGAATACCAATTATCTAGAAAACATTGCGAACAACCGGCTCAACGCATTATTCCTGCAGACTCGCACACACGCCTACATGCGGCTACCAGACTCGAGGACTGTAGCGTATAGCGTAGCGGACTGTAGAAGTCAATCGAGAAGACGACAGACCCTGGGGCGGAGCTCATGAGCTCTCAAGGGTGGTGACGTTGGCAATAGAGAAGAGGAATACAACAAGAAAGCAACAGAGTGCTCAGAGAGAGGAAACAAAGAGATGGGACTGAGCTGTTCAAATCGATGGTCAAAGAGAGGGTTGTGAGAGGCAACACATTACTGGGTCCAGTTGCATAACGCTGTGGGTCACTTTAGCGCATAAGTATAGTTAAGTATGAAGGATGTTGCAATTCTACGATTTTTGGCAAGTAAGAAGCCTACACTGCCACTGCTTGGCAAAAAATTTGAATTTGGATTTTTGCCTTATCATTTAGTTTCAGAGGCAATTTGGTCTGTCAGTGCCACAGTTCGAACCACCAATAAGGTGCAGAAAGTGACACGTACCAAATTCTCCAATAATCAAGCGATAGGCTTGAAAAAATCATTAACTACAGTTTTAGAGTGCAATTAAAGTGCCCTTTCTAAAGTTTCACGCACGATTCACCCTCACTCACGCAGTGGCCCAGCGTGATGTTACAGGACTTTTATGCAACCGGTCCCAGCGCAGTGATCCATATTACAGACAAGCTCTGAAGAATATATGCGCAAGCGGAAGCGCGCAGCAGCGAAAACAATAACCATAAAAATAGCGCGCGCAACAAACAATAACCATACATATTAATCCAATGATGAGATAGACGACGACTGAACATGTACGAAGAAAGATAGAGAGCAGATAAACAGTACGATGCGAAATCATGGCGAATACGCGGTAATGATGGACAATTCGGGTCAACAAGAGCGTAGAAGACGCGTCCCGAACGGAATACCGTAGTTCAGTTGCCGCCCCACCAGTCGGTCTGCGGCGGGCCGCGGGACGGCGGTGCCCGCGTCTGCTGCGACCAGTTGCCGCCGACCGAGCCGCCGCCGGCGCTCTGGCGGTTGTACCCGCCGCCGAAGCCTCCTCCCATGCCGCCGCCACCACCGCCACCGCCACCGCCGCCGCCGCCTCCGCCGCCGTTGTACTGCACGCGGTGATCGCGACCGCCGAACCTGTAATGTTGATAAGAATTGATAAATGCGATAAAGAATATTTCAGTCTTCTTTCTGTATGCTGTGAGCATGGGGAAGGAGGATTCAAGTCATTCCAACCGAGCAAAATAGCAAAAATAAACGATATACCATAGCGCGAGCCTAGATAGGATTAATATATTTTAGGTATTCTCTGTTAGCAACGCGAGTGATGATGCATGCAGACTTTGCCAGGAAACAAGATCAAAGATAGAACTAATTTGAGTCCAAAATCGGAATGCGCTGAAAAACTCCCAGTCGATGGGACTCGAAGGGAAAGTGGAAACAAAGTCGAAAGTCAAAACAAGAGAAATAACAGACCGATTGCCGGGCTTGCGCGTGCCACCACGTCCGCCGCCGAAGCGCTGCGACTCGCTGGCGATCTTCTCGAGCCAGTCGGGCAGCTCCTGGTTGGCCTCGACGATCAGGTCGGCCATGTCGCGGCTCAGATTGCGGTTCTTCTCGTTAAAGAAGGAAGTCGCCAAGCCTGAAATAGTTGGTTGCAATCGACGGCGTCAAATCATCCCCAAACAGAACCAGAAGCAGTGTTATTTGGAAAAAAAGTCCAAACAGCTACCTATGGATGAGAGAGATCGATCTATTATAGAAAAGTTTACGCACGATAAGCCCTCAAAACGCACAGCTTTACAAGCGTGTTCAAAAAAATATACTTAACAATGCGGCCTCGGATAATGTTGATTCGGTATATTTGCTGTTTATCTCCATTGCCTAGTCAGCGTGGTGCATTGAATCTTCATTGGCCAGAAATGATTTAAATTATTACAAGTTTAAAACAATGAATAGAAATTATTAAAATGCGAATTTAAATTTAAATAGATGGGGAGCAGTATAAAACCAAATGCTGCGAAGAGAAAAGTCACGATCGTCTCACCAACGTTGCCGACACGTCCCGTACGTCCGATGCGGTGAACGTACTCGTCGATGTCGTTCGGCAGGTCGTAGTTGATCACGTGCTTCACGTTTGGAATATCCAGACCGCGAGCCGCCACCTGCAAAGCGCTAATTCATGCAAAAAGACTTAAAACAGAATGATACATTTGCAATTTGATCCGAAACAATCAAACCATCAACCAAAAAAATAAATAAAAAGCGATGCAACTATGACAAGAACCGTACAGCAGTGGCGACGAGAATGGGCGCCTGGCCGCTGCGGAAGGTGTCGAGGTGCTTCTCGCGCTCGAACTGCTTCAGATCGCCGTGAATAGCGACCACGTTGTAACCCTCTCGCTGCAAGTACCAGGCCAGGTCGGCCGCACCGCGCTTCGTCTCCACGAACGTAAGTGTCAGCGCGCTGCGCTCTGAAAAATCGCACGATGACAATGTGAACGCGCGACCAGTCTCCTGAAGATCAAACTAGCCTGTTCCCGTTCCCTTTTCGCACGCTGTGCTGCCTAAAATTCGCAGCTGTTACCTTGAAACATGATGGTTGTCAAGGGAACACGGTTGTTGCCTTTACAACATACGTGGGGAATAGGTGACATCTTTTGGTGGGAGGTGACTCTGGTATCCGCGGAGCCTATATGATTACTGCTTCATATTCAAAAGCTTTCCCATCACTTAAACATTCTTTGCCTTTATGCTACAAAAAGGATGATTCATTACTCGGCCTCGGATAATGTTGATTCGGTTGTTTTGCTGTTTTTCACCATTGCCTAGTCAGCGTGGTGCATTGGTTCTTCATTGGCCAAGACAGGGAGGGGCGTGGGCACAAGCTGGGATCGAACCCGCTCCGCAAAATTACTGGTCTACCATCTTAGCCATTTGACCAAATTACAGTCAAAGCACTTTCGCTAGCAGTTAACTACATTGCGACTATCACTAAGTCATCAGGATCTCCAATTGCAGAACACGAACGAACCTCCGGCGTCGAGCAGGTCCATGAGGAAGGAGCGCTTCTCGTGCTCCTCCACCCATACGATCTTCTGCATGATGTTCTCTGACGTAGAGCCCACACGACCGACCGCCAAGAACACGTAGTTCGGCATCAGGAAATCCTGCGCCAACACCTGCAAACAAACATATGATTACGAATCTCTTTCCAATTAGAGGATCCACAGTGTAGGAGGTGGTTCACAAATTTATATTCTACAGTACTTTGAAGCGCTCAAAATAGTTGTGAGCAATTTGTCTCGCCAGCCACATGATACAGTCGCGTGCGTCAAGTAGCAGTCGTCTTGGCCTCATTACGACTTACCCAACCAAAGGCTATCGTTTCTCGTCGATAACCCCTGGGTGCAATGAGAGACAATAACTATTCTGTACCTGGATCTCCTTGGGGAAGGTGGCGGAGAACATAGCGGTGATGCGTTCGCCCTTGCGCGGCATGGTGCTGAGGTCGACGATCTGGCGGATCTGCGGCTCAAAGCCCATGTCCAACATGCGATCGGCCTCGTCGAGCACCAGGTAGCGGCAGCAGTCCAGGCCGATGTACCCCTGCTCCATCACATCAATCAGGCGGCCCGGTGTCGCGATCAGGATGTGCACTCCCAACTGCAATGGTTAAATTCAATCTTTACAATCAAAACGGTGAAGATATAATGAATGCGGCCACATAATGAAGCGCAAGTAAATATAACTTAAAAAAACCACTAAGTTGACGGGTTGGTGATAGCCTGCCAAAAACAGACAAGGTGACTCGTGAATGACGAAACTGGCGACTCAGATAAACGAGATTGTCTCCATAACTTTTTGTCAATCGATTTTGCATGAATGGTTACTCAGTTATCATCATCGTCGCAGTCTAATCAGAAATCTAACAAGAACCAAGTTAATTATCAACCGAATTTCGGTGCCCAACGCTGGAACGCAGCAGTTCAAAAACAAAGCTACGCATTTATTTCACTTTATCCGTCAAACTGCAAAGAAAGACAACGAACAAAGAAACAGTAAAACTTACGCGGAGCTTGTTGATCTGATCGCGGTAGTTCTCGCGACCACCATAGAGCAGCGCCGAAGTGATGGGCGTGCGGTAGGCGAACTTGCGCGATTCATTGTAGATCTGCAGCGACAGCTCACGAGTCGGCGAAAGTACCAGCGCCGAGGGGAACTGCTTGCGGCGGCCGTTGTTCTGCGTTTCTGTCTGAAACGCTCAACGTTTTCCTTCAATCATAGCTCCGGTAACACGTCACTTATCTGCTGTAAGCAGACCAGCGAAAAACTGTACAATACACAAAGATTCATTTACAGTTTTATATATTTTGCTGTGATAGCCAAACTATTTTGAGGAAGTATTAAAAGATCAGAGCATTGAGGTATTGTCGTTTTGACTTGGGTTTGTCCTATCTATTACACCAGCGAGGCGAATTGATGAATCACTTCAAGCTCAAAAATTCAAAATTCGTCGTATAATGAAACCGTTTGCAACAGTGAAAAAGTTGAAAAGAAATGAAAGCGAGGTACTCACCCGTCGAAGTGCCTGCGGCCCGCTCTGGAGAATATGGTTGATGACGGGAACGAGGAAAGCGGCTGTCTTGCCTGAGCCAGTCTGCGCGCACGACATCAGGTCCCGGTTGCCCAACAGAGTCGGGATCGAGTACTTCTGCAGACAGATATCGGGTTCAGTAAAAACTGAAAATTTGCCAAAAAAGTCGTTACCTGAACGGGCGTCGGCTTGGCATATCCGCATTTCTTGATGTTCTCTTCGATCCACGCATGCAATTTCAATTCGGAAAACTGAAACAGTCGCATAAATTAATGAATTGTCAGTTTATGATAAG
The DNA here is from genome assembly GCA_034698105.1 of Plectus exinocaudatus. NCBI lineage: Eukaryota > Metazoa > Nematoda > Chromadorea > Plectida > Plectidae > Plectus > Plectus exinocaudatus. Next base: position 2,829 of record JAQGAX010001364.1, on the reverse strand, counting down.
GCGGTAATCATTGGCAATTGGACAAATTAATAAATTTTGACAAATGAAAATGAATAGAGAACTTACGAGCATGATGGGCGGCGGAACGTCTTGTCCAGTCGCCTCCACCGGGATTTCTTCGTACTTGTCGAAGTTGATGCCGCTTGCGCTGTTCATCGTGACGAACAGCTCCCTGAAAGGTAAGTACACGCTATCACACATAATTTAATCATTGATTGAGCAAATATGTCTCATACTGAAGCATAACTTTGAAATAAATAATACTCGTTCGCTCAGTAACGAAAAGGCTATCAACATGATGGTTCAGCCCCGAAAGATGGTGTAAAATTCATCGCGAGACGGCTCCAAACAGAAATGCGAACAGAATTCGACAGTCGCAGTGTTTCGTAAGAAAATAATAACAAAACTGACGATTCGAGTCGCTCGTCGCGAGGTAGCTGCTGCTCCCAAGTGCCGCCGCCGGATCCCATCGGCGGTCCGCGTTCTGGAATCGGCTCCTTGAGGGCCGCCCAGCGCGAGTTCGACCTGCAACACATAAAGCGTTATCAGTTATAACGATCATGATGATCAGTGCACCATCTATACGTCAGAAACTTTCGCTCAGCAAGGAAAAGGCTATCAACATGATGGTTCAGCCCTCTAAAGTGATGTGTAAATCATCGCGAGTTGGTTCGAGACAGTAATGAAAAAAGTGTGAAAATAATAATGATAATAAATATAATGATCACGATTGGTCGGTCACCCATTCATCGTTTAACGAATTCTGCTGCATTTAGATTTAGGTCAAAGCAACAGCGCGTCAAATCACGTACACTTCGGGCGGAGGTCCCTGCTGCTGATATCGCGGCTGCTGATTCTGCTGGTTCGAAGTCGACCATTGCTGCTCGTCGTGCATTGTACTAAAAAAAGAAACACCTGGCTAGATACGAAGAAAAGCAATGAATGAATCATCTTCAACAGAGAGGTACTTTTATCATAGAATTAGCAGGCATTCCGAAAGAGATCCAAACAAGTCTCATTCAAGCTTAGCCATTAGAAAAGCAATCGCACTGAATCAAACTGATGGAACAACAAGAGAATACGAGTGGACAATGATAAAGCAGAGATGCATGAGCGACGATACACAAGAATAAGGCAAAGGAAAAGTGAAAAAGTGATCACTTGCCCCGCCGAATTCGGAGGGAGGCGCAAGTGCGGCGGAACGTAGCGTGTCGACGTGCCGGCAGGCGGCGCGCCGTAGTTGTGCTGCATGGCGGGCTGCTGCTGGTGGCCGCCGTTCATGTAGCCGCGCGAATAGCCGCGTCCGGCGCTTCCGTTGCTGTTGCCGCGCGTGAACGTGGCCGAGAAGCGAGGGGGCGACGCTTGCTGCTGTTGTTGCATGCCGTACTGAGGCTGCGGCTGCGGTTGTTGCTGGTGCTGTTGCTGCATAGGCGGCCGGTAAACCTGCGCTTGGGGGTAGGCAGAAGGAACGGTGGGGTGCATCTGCTGTTGCTGCTGTTGTTGTTGCTGCTGCTGCTGCATTGGGACGAAGTTGGTCTGCTGGTGGTGCTGGTTGCTGACCACATTGACGAAGCCGCCGCGGCCGTTGACGCTGGCGTCGCCTTGTCCCATGCGAGAAATGTACGGACCAGAGTAGCGCGCCGGCTGCTGCTGCTGCTGCATGCTGTACTGCTGTTGGTGCTGCATCTGCGGGCGGTGGTAGGCCATCGTCGGGGGCGAAGTCGTCGTGTGGTTATTCATCGTCTGGCGAGGACCAACTTGCGCGTTGGCGAAACCGCCAATTCCATTTGACATCTTTCGCTTCTTCTTCTTGGAATTCTTGTGATAAGGGAAAGGAGACTAGAGAGAGAGAAGCGGAGAATAATTCCTAACAATGGGGGCCCTAACTGAAACGAAATGAGATTTAGAATTGTTCTCGACTTGATTTATGTCGTTGCCATTTTTTGGGCTATACTGAGACCGCCAGGAACAACGATAATGTCAAAACAGTTAGTAGAGAAATTGGCTTTAGCAACAGTGGCTTACAATTAAATAAAGCTGTCGTAACAACAGCGAAATACTTTTTGTCTATTACCTCTAGCCTAGCATTCTACCAAGACATCCAACAAACGATCAAAGCAAATTTGTTGTGAACAACGAGCAGAGATAGAAGTCTAAAAAGCTGCGCAACAACAATTTCGCGCAACATAATGATTAGACAGCGTATCAAAGAAGTAACGTTAGATACCCTGACATAAAAGGCAACTGAAATGGATTTTGAACGAAAACACGAAATGCGCGAAAAATGTTCGCAAAACCAACAACCAACAAAACACGAACGAAGCTCGAGGAGACAAATGGTCGAGCAAGTGAACGATTGTTCTCGAAGTTGAACAAAAAAGCCTTTGTTCGACGGAAAGAAGTGTGAGTAGAAAGAGAAGTATGGACTGAAGACTGATTGAACAAAGTTCGTTGCAGATTGATGCGACAGTCATATTTCAATTCGATTCAGCCTCATCAATCAGTGCGTTCATTCGAGACGGATCTGTTTCTGTCACTTACCGACGGTCGTACGAGTAGCGACCCTGGTATTGTGGCCGTGCAGGACCGCCTACACCAGCGCCTCCTCGGTTGCCGTACTCTTCCGGTCTGGAAATCGAACGGAAGTTTGATTAAGTAAGTGATCGATATTGCGACGTGAAAATGCGACGCGTTTCTGGATTTATTCCCCCACCCCTCCGCCCGCGTTGAAACTTAATTGTTCTCTACTGATTCGGTTATTACAGTGCGCATTGGGCGGATTAGAAGCTTAGTTCTCTATCGTGGCATGGGCTTGTGCATTCTACAAGT
>JAQGAX010001363.1:0-11378 GCA_034698105.1 Plectus exinocaudatus | reverse complement strand
ACGGAATCGGCGGAGATCGGTTCGGCGCGAGCTCAGATGTTCATCGGCGGCTTCCCTGAAAAAGTGAAACCGACGAGCAACGAAATCCCATCGAGTGTTCCGTTGATTGGTTGCATTTCGGACATTTATCTCAATTTCAAGTATGTTTGTTATTGAATCACTTTCGCTTCTCTCATTCAGCTTCGTGGCTGTTTGCAGGCGAGTGCCGCTCATTCCCGAAGTGCACAATGCGACCATCGGTATGTGCAAGGTGGAAGATGTCGTCAAGCCGGCTACTGATTCACAGGGTATGCCCAGTTCTTCTCAATGAATTATCCTTTCTCTTTTCAATATTATCTCTTAATTGATCGATTGATCGTGACATAGCCTTTATTGATGAAACTGAGTTTGATTGTTCGACTGAATTCTGATGCCAATTGACCGGTACAGCGGAAGAACCTCTGCAAGCGGACGGTGGCGGCGATTTCCAACGGACGGCCGATCGTTTGTCGGTGCAATTGGCGGCACCGACGGTCGAACTGCGCAGCTCCCAGCAGGTTATCAACGGACCGTTCAGTGTTCAAGCGATCGGCTCCAACTTAGTCCTAGGTATAGGTGTGTCTCGCTTTCCCAATGGTCGCTGCTCGTTGCATGCAGCACGTTGGCACTGATTCGGTGATGGATTTGTTTCGCTCTTCGTTCGAATTCGTTTTTGCAATTGCACTGCACATTTGGTTACGATCGGTGCTGGATGAATGCTTTTCGGTTGTGAATTGTTTTCTTTTGATTATGGAATGGTGATGGACTTTCGAGTTCTTGCATGTATGTCGAGTTTGGTGTTGGATCTAATCTTGCTACTGTCTTCACTCTTTCGTTGCGCCTGTCTCACAGATTCATTTTGCTGTTAGTGTCGCTCGTCTGCACCCTTGTTCTCTTCTTATAATGATCATGAACACCGTCCATTTCAGTGCCGCGCCCTCTTCCGCCGCTACCGACTGACGCCCCGGCGAAGACGCCCATCAAGGAAGACTCGAAAACGACGATGGCACCCAGAACCGTACATGTAAGTGTGGGAGTTTACCCCCCAACTCGGAAAAAACCTGAATCCCCAACCATGGAAATCGGCCTTAAATTTGAAAAATCAGACAAAAATGGGAGAAGATTTTTCTGATGGAGAAATGGCGGATTTTTCAAAATTTTGTCCATGAATTGCTAATTTTTTCCTAAAGCTCCCCAACTTTCGACACCTGTTACATGTATGCCCAGAACTGCATCGGCTGTAGCGTCGCCTTCCGTTGGTGGATTGCGACGATGCACTGAGACAATTTTTTTTTCTTGCAGTGCACTCAGCCGCCACTCCGCGCAAACGATGGACTGGGTGCGGCGCGATTTGGAGTATCCAGTGCCAGTCACTTCCGTGTGACATTCCCACAGCGCGATTCCGCCCCGAACTATGAAAAGTCAGTAGATATGAAATCTTGCCGTCGGTGGTCAGCAAAATGCCGTATTTGACCTTTTAGCTTCTCGCTTTCGTTCTCGTTCCGCACGAGCAAACCGAACGGCATCTTGTGGATGTGGGCCAACTACAAGAACTATACGCGCTATTTCAACATGTCGCTCGTTGACGGACACGTAGAGCTGACCATCAAGGGTCACAAAGATCCAGTGTTCATGCGGATCCACGAACGTCGCATGGATGACAACCATTGGCACATGGTCAAGGTTAACAAGATGGGAAAGGAACTTCGACTGCAGGTAATCGGTCCCATAAGAAACGTTCACGTGTGTACATCTTCGCATATGGCAGGTGGACGAATTTTCGATGACCGAGAAACGCGTGCCGAATCCGAAAGTTGTTCGCAGGCGAATGTTCGTTGGCGGCATTCTGTCGGCACATGAAAGATTGCTCAAGGAGGTACGTCAGATTGCTGTTCGTCAATGGAGAACACAGTAGCTCGTTTAGCGCGACATCCCCGGCTGGGACTTCCCTGGTTTTGACGGCTGTATGCGCGATTTCGTCGTCGACCAAAAGAGCTACGATCTGCTCGACCCGGCCTACACGCGCGACGTCCTTCCTTGCACAAAGCCAACCAACTCTTCGTACGTTCACGAAGAGGGCTTCCTGACATTCGGTACTATAACTCTATTATTTCTGTCAGTTGCGGCAGTAATGAAGGCTCTCTTTCAGATGCGCCGACATATCAGGGCGATGTGCTGCAATTGGGCGTCGAGTTCCGTAGCGGGAAAGCCGACGGGTGGATCTTGGCCCTGCTGTCGAACCAGGACCCTAGAACACGCATCGGACTCCGTATGGCCGCTGGCAAGGTACTGGTCATTTGCCGAGCGTTTAATCGAATGGCCAACGCTTATAAAAATTCACGAACAACTGCCTTTTGCATCAGAGATTAATATTTCAAAACTTCTTGTTGAACCTATGATCTGCAAATCCACATGACATTGATGCTTCACCCAAGATACTTCGTTTAGATCGTGTTCCAAGTAGTGATCAACGAAGTACAGAAGTACCTGCACGAGTATGACACAGAAACACCCGCATGCGATGGCAAATGGCACCATGTAAGCGTGACACTTGATGGCGAGCAAGACACCTTCCTGTCCATCTTGGACGGCGATCGCGTGTCCGTCCCGCTGGAGGGCGCATTGAGCCGCACCGACCTGAAGAAATTGATGGGCCTGCCGTTGCACGTCGGCGGTTTAACGCGTACGTAGTGTGCTTTGTTTGAACTTTGGCGTGCTCCTGATAATGACTGCCAACATAAACGTTCGGTCAGTGACCAAAGCTTGAATGATTGACAGCTGTATTTTGTACTATTGAGACATTAAAATGCGAAGATTTTGTGCCAATTGGATTAACGAATGACGATTTCAGCGACGGTGACTAAACAGCTGGGAAGCACCAGTCTGCAGGGCTGTTTCGGACGGCTGCTGGCGGGCGGAGCGGATTTGGCGATGGAGTCAGCCCGGCGCAACCATAAGGTTCTGCTCAACGAGTGCATCTACAAAGAGAAACGAGACAATTAAGCTCCACGATCGTGTTTTATCTACATAGTGCTTAACTGTTGTAATTGCGACTGCCGTTTCAGTATCGTTTCGCAGATTCGCCTATGGCTTTGCTAATAGTGATTGTTTTTCTTCGTTATCAATACCTGTAAAGGTGTCCTTGAATAAAAAAATCGTTGAACCACCAAAAAAATGTAGACGCTGAAGCATAGCAAACCATGGGTCGTACATTTTCAACTTTTGTTCCCCATTTTCCTCTGAAGAACTTGTTGCAGCACAAAGTGACTTAAAATTGTTAGTGCCACTGAAAAATGATTCGAACCTCCCGCCACGAACTACATTGAGCAGCAAAAAATCCTTCACGTTCTGTACGGTACTCAGCGTTGAAATATCGCGCCACCACCGACTCGTCTCGTCACCAATTGTTCACCGGAGAAGCAGAAAACAAACTCGATCGGTTTCGGTCGGTCGCACCGCAATTAGCAAGCGAATCTCAGTTTTGAAGTTTGTGCGTACCTGCTTGGCACGTGATTGCGGAGGTCAGCTCTGATTCACTGTCGACAGTCGTGTTGGCTGTGGTTATCCGTGGCCTTCGCCATACTGGTTTGCTGTCGTGTTCATCCCATGTCGCGCTTACTCAATCTCTGATCTGCACATCATTTTGTTCTACGCTATTTGCTCAAATACTACTCAAACTGTCTTTGACAATGGGCGTCTTTGACATTCGTTACTTGTCCGAAGAGCGTATCAAAGGCTTCGATAACTACAAGGTATCTTTCGTTGGCAGCAACGTTTTGTTCATCTGTTTCAGTTGTGGTCAATTTCAGTATAGTTGCATCGATAATAGTCCGCTTGCCGTCTACGTCTCGCATCCCTTCTGGAATTGGCTCGTCAAGGTGGAGTTCATTCTTGTAGGCTTGCGCTTATTCAATGAACGCACCAATTCTGTTTCAGTTCTATCCAGAATGGCTAGCTCCGAACGCGTTGACGCTGGGCGGTTTCTCGCTCGTGCTCGGCTGCTTCTTCCTGGTGAGCGCCTATGACTATGACCTGAACGCCAACAGTGCCAACGGCGAGAACGTGCCCAACTGGGTTTGGCTGCTATGCGCCGTGTGCACCCTGCTCGGTCACATCATGGACGGCACTGACGGCAAGCAAGCGAGGCGCACGGGTGCATCCGGACCCACTGGCGAGATGTGTACGTCAAGTCTTTGCTTCACCCTACCTTTCCTTATTTGCTTTGTGTTTAGTTAAAGTTGTCTGCCAAATATGTGGTTTGAAAAAATTTCAACAATGGTTATTTAAAATTACAGCGAACATCACTTATAGCGGTATCGGATATAACGGTAAATCGCTTATACCGGTCAAGATTGGCCGGTCCCCCATTTACCGCTATAAACGATGTTCACTGTATATGAACGCTTGCAACGATAGTTATATGCGTTACTTTGTGATCTGCTTTTAAAGCGCACAACTCCCATCCCATCTTCTCACAATTACAAACCGAACATCGGCTCCCAATACATTTGATATTAACTAAATTTCTTGCTTTCAGTTGATCATGGACTGGATTCATGGGCTACTGTTCCATTTACCATCACTCTCTTTTCTATTTTCGGTCGATCAGACTACAGGTACGTTCGGTCCATTTTAAGCGTCTCTTTGTTCGACAAAGAAACGGATTTCAGTTTGTCGGCGTTGCGCCTACTTTGCATATTGATCAGTGTGCAGTTGGTGTTCATTGTGACTCACTGGGAAAAGTACAACACTGGCGTGCTCTTTTTGTCCTGGGGCTACGACGCCAGTCAATACGTAAGATAATTTCACTTGATCCGATCATCGTACTGATCGTTGACAGTTGACATTGCTGTCATCTGACCAGGCCAAATGGGTTGAAGCTGTCGGGGTGTTTTGCTTGTTTGCCGCCATCCGTTTGTCCCACATGCACTGACTCGGGCAAAAATGAATGAATGTCTGAGCAAGAAATGAAAGTGAAGTTCTAAAAAATGACATCTGTTGATTTGAATCATGAAATTATCTCAATGAAACCATTTTCAGGGACTCGTGATATTCTACTTGGCAACATTCATTTTGGGCTTCAGCACGTGGAAGTTTTACATCTTCGGTCATTTCGCTTTTGCTGAATCGTTCGAAGTTGGATTCTACGGTAGCAAACTATCTATGAGGATTGTCAGTTTGTGGCATATCAATAATTTCAGTGTGCTGTGTGGGGTCATTCGTGATGTCCCTAGTGAACATACACAAGGCGTACGTAGTGGACAAAACAGGCAGGCAAGAGTCTGTGTATGAGGCGATGTTGCCAATGGTGTCGGCGACGCTTCTGTTCGGGACGTCGATCGCGTGGGGCGCCCTCTCGCCCACGTCGGTCATCAACCTCGACCCGCGCGCCTTCCTCTGGACGATGGGCGTCGTCTTCTCCAACATCGCGGTTCGTTACATCCTTTCGCTCATTCTTTGGCGTTCGTAACTTAGAGATGTTTTCAGTGTCGGTTGATTATCGCGCAGATGACGCAGACCCGCACAGAAACGATCAATGCGCTGTTGGTGGCGTATATCGCGGTGACGGCGCTGGCGCTCCTGGGCCTGCTGGGCAAGGCCGAGCTGACCGTCCTGCGTGTGCTCGCCATTGTCGTCACAGTGGCGCACGTCCATTACGGCATCTGCGTGGTCGGTGTCCTGTGATTTGATTGACCGCTGCGATGTGTGACTGATTTGTGCGGTTGCAGGTTCGTCAGATGTGCGCTCATTTCGGCATTCAAGCGTTCTCGCTCGGCTACCTAAAGCAGCGTCGCGAGTAAGCACAAACCCCATCTTCGAGTAAGCGTGGGCACGATGGGTTTCGCTCGTTTTATTCTTCCCATAGCTTAGCTTGCCGTTTGCTCGCCTCTTGTACAACACACTAATACGATAATCTTCCTGCTTATTCATGACTATTCATGATTTTACTCATTAGTGAAGCGAAAGAGACCTGCTTGCCTAGCTAGTTGTCCAAGCTTGCAAGTTAAGGTTCGCTCGAAATACAATTGGTCAATCGTTTCAGAAATTCTGTGCCATCAGCTGGAACTGGTCAGAGCTCGCATTCTTCATATGAAAGTGAGCCTTTATTACAAGAGGTTTAACGCTTAATAATTGTGTCGTTTTCATTATTCGATTGCTACGCATTTTAACTGTACTATTGTATGCTTGATGTTAGGGTACGTTTGTGAGAGAATTTCGTTGCTGATTTTGAAGGGTTTTTCGATCACTTTGTGACCTTCTCGCTCTGCATGCAATGAAAATCGAACACTATCCGAACGACGCTCTTTGTAGTATGTGATAGCAATCAGTGTAGCGCGTGCGCTGGTTTTCGTTTGATATTGTATTTACGATTTGTAACTTCTTCATTCCTAGCTTCTCTCACGGATATGCTTAATATAACTTGGCCGCGGTACAATTTGAGCAAGCGATTCTCTGAAACGAGTTGTCACGATAGGGTAGCAAAATTTTGTTGCAGTGCTGTGCAAATCGGATTGATCCAAAATGGAATGTGAAGGTCTCGTTCATTTGCTGTCACAGATTGCGATAAACGATAATGAAGCAGCTGACACAACGATGAGGATGGTTATGGATGGCACGTGCGATGCGGTCTGCAAATGCGTTGCTCCTATTCCGTCGACTCTATATTTTCTGGCGCAATTTTGCATTTCAATCCCGGTTGCAGTTGTGATGCTAATGCATCATCGCTGACTGCGACGACAGGTCTTTGTGCCGATTGTCCGCACATCTGGCGCAATCGGAATGCCGCCTGTTTGGCTATGGCGCCGCGGGGGGCGCTCCGGTCGGGACTCTGTGGGAGGCGCGCGCGGCGGCCTTCGCCTCCCTCGTTTGGTCACTCGAGCGTCGGTTACACCGGTCGTCGGTGGCGGTGGCGGGAATATCGCGTTCTGCTTCGTCCTTCACTTCCAGCGGATGACTCGAGGTCGTCGGCCTGCGTCGCTGCTCAAATTACTATCTGTCGCCGGCAGACCGGCCATGGCCGGTCTTGATCTCACGTAGCTGCTCAACATGGAAGATATCTCTGGAATGCCTTTGATTCGTATTAGCTCTGGAAGAGGCTCCCGCCTTATGGCCGTTGTTCTCTTATTGCTGCTGACTTTCGGGCTTTGCGTTGGTGCGAAGGAGAGGCGGGAAAAAGAACGAACGACTGTGCCGCTCGTCAGCGATACCATCAATGGTGAGTGCGCCTTCCTTTCCGCCGTCCCTGATTGAATCAAGTGAAGAAGCAGAAGCTATCCATTAATGTTGATGTGATATTGTTGTTAGACGTGGCACGACAGTTATCCATCAAGTATTGTAAGTGGCGAATGGAACGCCGAAGACTATATGGCTACTGGACTGGTTCCGTTGCGTTAGCGAGCGTGTATGGCTTTGTGGTCGTTTGAGTTGTGGCCGAGGCAGCTTGGGGCTCGGGCGCGCATTGTACGATCGTTAGCGGGCGTGTTCCGTTTCCTCAGTCGGCCGCCGATTCGTCTATGAGTCACTAGCTAAGCGTGCATGAGTAGCCGCGTACACGATGATCGGGGCGGTGTCCGTTGCGACCGACCCACGCCCATCCATTGCCGAGCGCAGGTTGAACAGGGGACCGCCGGGGCGACCTCCATTCATCAGAGGGCTGCCTGTGACGGGGCCTTGGGAGGACGTCGATCGTTTCCTTGACAAGGCTCATTTGGCGCCTGTTGTCGGCCTGCCCGGTAAGTACAGTGGGATCTGCGTAAGTTGGTTTTGTGTGATACCACTCGTGTAAGACTCTTCCAAGCACCATGTGCACGGGTCCGTGCATTGATCGACGCGGACTACTTGGCCGGCTTGCTGCCGCCGTGGATGCTCATTGCATGCGGATGGTTGTTGACTGTGGTTTTTTAGTTGCGCGTGAGAGAGGGAATCGGATCTGTGTCGGCGACGTGCGGACCGTCTGTGTTTGCCGGTTTGTTGTCGCGGCAGTCATCGATTCGGGGTCGGGTTGGCTTTATTAGATTTGCTTGGCGTGCGGTCAGCGGCGGTGATTAACGCGGCTTGTCCGGCCGCCACGGCGACACGCACATCTTTGAGCCGAGCCGCCGGCGTCGTCTCGACCCGAAGGTGTGTGTGTGTGCTGTGGAGCGGGATGATGGGGGTGGTCGTCATCTCCCAGGGCGCTCTTCGTGCTGGGCGGGCGCGCGCGCTCGATCGGAAGTTTGTTCAGTCTCCTCGGCGGCCGTCGCCAGATGATGGCCTGTGGGTGAGCGCTGCAGGCGCTAATTGACGGCCGCGACTAGCGCCCAATGCCCGAGTGGTCGACGCTCAAGTGCCCTCGCGCCCACATGACGGCCATTCACAGGTCTCTCTGCAGGTGCTAACGATGAAGCGAACGAACCATTGCCCGACCCGTCGGCTGGTCGTCTTTGAGGGCGCGCGCGTGCCGCCAGAGATCGAGACAACAGGAAATGGGGTTCTTCAGAGCGACGACCTCGCCTCAACCGCCAGCTGTTTCTTACGTGCCGCGATCATTGATTGACAGCCGCCGACCACAACTGCCTTGCGCGCAGGTGTCGACCAATTGAGATGGGGTTGATTGACTTGCATGCACGTCTGCCGATACCCGACCCGACTGCTGCATGATCTGGTCGTTGTTACGAACGCGTACACTTTTCCATTTCAGCCATTCTCGCCGAGTCGCTTCGGAGCAATCGAGTGCAGGCGTGCGAGGGCAAGCGAGTGGTGCTGCAATGTCCTAAGAATACGCACTTGCTTATCGAGAACACTTTCTATGGCCGACTGGTGCCCAGTGCAGAACTGTGCCCCGCTGCCGACGGTCAGCAGAATCGTAAGCGACGTAAGAACCAGGACTTGACTTGGGCTGATCGCTATGAAGACACAAGCTGTGACGTGTCCAATGCCCATGCGGTTAGTATCTTATTCTTCTGTATGTTTTGTGTGCGTGCTGCGTCAGAAAGCCAGATGACGCGGTCACGGTCCGCTGAATTTTTCGAGATTGGTATTGGTCGGCGGGTCGGTCGCCGCTGCTGGCCAATGGTCGGCAACGCGTCGTCCATGGGGATTGCCGGGGAGACACGGCGTTTGGTTGATCGAGAATTAGCGGCGGCGTAGGCTTTGGCGCCGAATGATCGGACGGACGGACGCGACGCATCGTCGCCGGAAGGACGCCTCGAGCGCTTCCCCGGGCGGTTTTCGTTATGCGGCGCGAATCAATGGCCGAGTGGGGACCGCGTACTGACTCACTCGCTCCACAATTGCGCTATTCACACGCATACCACTTCAGAAAGTCGTCGAGCAGTGCAAGAATCGACGCAAGTGCCGAGTGCTGGCTAAGTCGTCGTTCTTCGGCAGGGACCCCTGCCCCACGACCTCGAAGTATCTGCAGATTTCCTACAAATGCAAGCCGAGTAAGCGTCTTTTTCTGTCGGGATTGTAGCAGCAGTTGCGCCGATTGTGACGGATGCTGCTTAACCCGGGGCCCGGCGCGTACCTGAGCACGGGACGCGAAGAAGACGAAAGGGCGCCGTGCGGCTTCTCGTCGGCCACCACTTTTACACCGCCACTCGTTCGTGTCGGCTGTGCTGGGGTTGGCACGGCAGTCGGTGCTGATCGTTTGCGCAACACTTTTGCCGGCGTCGACGCGGTCGTTTGCAGTATCGTTCGACGATCAGAGCTTCTGCGAGGGGAGCAGTATGCAGCTTAGTTGTCGGCAGAACAAAAGACTCGCCATCTATTCGGCGCAGTACGGACGCACCGTCAATGGCCAGCCCATGCACTGCACAGTGAGCAACCCCGTATCCTACGGTATGCATCTACGGCAGCATTGACGATATCAGCAACACCTATACGATTGTTATGCAGACTGTACCGTCGACGTCCTGGCGAAGCTGCTACCCGAATGTCATGCTCAGACTGAATGCGCTCTCACAGTCAGCGATGAACACTTCGGCAATCCTTGCGCTATCGGCGTCAACAAGTACTTGAACTTGATCTTCATGTGCGGTGAGGTTCCTCCTTCAACAAGTTATCTTCAATTGATGACGAATGCGTTTTTTCAGTCAGTGATAAGATATTCAGCGAAGCGGCGATTGAAGGTCGTCTGGAGTCGATGAAGGCGCTCGAATCGTCACTGGCCTCAACGACGTGGCACGACGAAGGCTCGGGACTTGACCAGCTGCTTCCCACCCCTGTCATCGTTCCCGTGCACGAGGAGCCCCAATTCGAGCCGACCGACAAGTCGACGTCGGTTAGCAACGACGGTTGGTTCATTTTCCGCAGTCAATGGCCGTTTTCCATTCAGCAGACCACAGATCTTGCAATCTTGCAATAATTCGTTTTTGGTTATCAGAGATTGTCTAAATAAACTTCACCATCATAAATATATCCCCTTGGGCCATTATGTCATAAAGATCAAGCAGATCAGTAGCCAATACGCGATTTTGTCATAACCCAATGACTGAAATGTTCGAAAATTGTACGAATTGCAGCTGCATATATGCCGATTCCGCCAGAGCTGGCAATGACTCGGTTGGCGACGACGACGGCACCAACGCGAGTCGTGCCGACGACGTGCATACCGGCGCACGTCCCCAATGCCATCGGTTTCATGCACAACTGGTTGGCCACGTTCAGCTACATGAAAGGTACATATATTTATCAAACAGAATCGTTATTCCAATAATTCATTCGTATTGATTGGTTAATAAGAAAGCTGCATTCGAAAAAAAAATTATGCCGGTCAACAAATCATAAATGGTGCATCTGTTGCTCATTCGTGCTTTTTTTCTTGTGTCACTAATGTTTTGATGCCAATTTATGCACCGTTTGGATTGAATAGTAAGACTGGAAAACCGGGCGGGACAGATGGTAGGGATTGGCTCTTACATAATGACTAAAAATGTTCTCGTAATAAATTATATTGGAGTATGCTTTTAGCCAACAAGGAGAAGCTGATCCTCTACTTTTGCCTGTCCGCGTCGACTGGTTTGATTCTGCTGCTGGCCGGCTGCATCGTCCAGCAGTGCTATCAACGGTCGAAGCTGGCCCGCGACATCGAGTCGGAACCCGCTCGCAGTGACGCTGTTATGATCAACCGGTACGGCGGATCCAAGCTCGATCTCGACTCGTCCACTCATACTCCGCGTATGTCTCTGCTGGTCACTTGGTGGTCAGTTGCGTACTGTTTCATTCCAGTGTTTGCTGATTCGGACAGTCGAATGGGCTTTGAAGTGAACGAATTGGCTCGCAATGGGACGTCATTCATGCGATTCAATCATCTCACACCGCCAAGAGTCCCCGCGGTGCAGCACTATTACAGCTAGGGACTCGCACATCCACAGGTA
>JAQGAX010001362.1:0-11386 GCA_034698105.1 Plectus exinocaudatus | reverse complement strand
GTTATCTTACAATAATGACAAACGAATGCGTAAATTTTTGGCTTTTCCCATTCAAGAGCGGAACAGAGTTGACGTGAAACGTGAAAGTCACTTTTTTTAACAAGAATTCATGACGTTGTGATTTCTTGGTAATTGATCGAAAATAAAGTGAATTCACGTTTTACGTTAACTCTGTTTTGCCCTTGAATGGGACTAGGCAAAATTTCAACGACATTTCAACGATTAGGCAAACATCAACGTCATGAATTCTTGGTAATAGCTCGAGCATAAAGTGACTTTTTCACGTTTCACGTGAAATCTGAATCTGCCTTCAGTGAAGGTGATAGCTTTCGTTCCCGTCCGCGAGGTGTCGTTTCATCGCCATTCGCGCGCGGTTGTTTTTGGCAGGCAGCGAACGCAGACGTGCCGTCGGTCTGATTGGGGTGCGCTGTTGCAGCCTGTTTGTGGTGCGAAGTTTATCTACATTTACTAGTTCTGTTGATCCGGCTCGTGTCGGCTTACAAGTGAAATTGCCAAGAATTCATGAAAGAAGGCTGCAAGTGCAAGGCAAAGTTATTCGAAGCAATCCGCGAAGGTATGCGGTCTTGTTTTTGTTCATTTGTTTGCCTACTCCCCTCGGTGTGTTAAGTCGACTGCGATTCCCGCGCGCTTGGTTTCTTTTTGTATAGGCCGACTCTTTCCTGCCGAACGGTATTTTGCGCATCCGGCTGCCGCCAATTTCCATTGATGGCCGGGATGAAATTTGACTGATCAAGGTCGTAGCGTTGTGAATGGTCGCGGTTGGGCAGGTGGCCGACCCGGAGGACGCGGTGGGGAAGAAGTGCGCTTCAAATGGCACGTCGATCCGCTCATCCCGGTGTCGTCTTTCGCATTGATTGGCCGTCGCGAGCCCGGAGCGAGCTGCACGAGTCTTTGACGGACGCCGCGCACCGTTTTATTCGGTTGTATCGAGTGACTTTGGAGTGTCGGCATCTGGGGGCTCGATGGTGTCTTCGCGACTCTCGTAAATGGCGCTGACCGCCGCGGCGCGCATTGTTTTACGGCGGCTGACCGCTCTTTGATGTGGTGCGCCCGACGGTGGCTGCCGGTTCGCGAGTCGGCAGTCGTCGGCCGCCGCCGCCTCCTTCGTTCGTTTACGACGGCGATGCGCGCCGGGGCCAAATGCGAGCACTTATTCTTCGGTCCGCCGTTTACAAGGCGATAAGACGGCGTTGCGGCCGTTAGGAGGTGCGAGTCGATGAGTGACTTGACCACTGTCTGGGAGGAAACTATGAAAAAATAGTTCGACAGACGCGCGCCGCCCGCGCGCGCCTCCATCGCTCGGTTCGAGTGGTCGCTGCCCGGCGCTTCGAATGAGCGCATTGTCTCGTGCGCAGGTCGAAAATAGAATAGCCCTGTTCGGCGCACCTGCGACCCGTTGATCGTCTGTCTCGGCCAGTTGTTGGGGCCTCCGTTTGACTCACAGGTGAGCTGAGCTGCAGATCGAAGCGGTCGAGAGCGTCGGACCGTGCGATCGGTTGTGTTTGCGTGTGGATTTGTGGCGGAAGCCTGTTTGCTGCTCGCCGGTGCACGGCACATACAGACGGTCGTTATCGCTGTCCGCGTCGTTTCTTCCGCCTGATTCCGCTGCTCAAAAGAATGACCCTGCGTCTTCTTCGACCCCCTGATTCAGCGTAGGATTCAGTGGTTTAGGGCTCGCTTTGTCCGTGCCAGGGTGTTCGTCAGCGACGTCGTTGTCGTCCATTATCTTGGGTGCGATGGGCGGCGACGACTGACCCTGCCCGGTCATGTCGTCTTTTGCTGCGTTGTGTCTTGTGTTCGGTGGAACAGAAAAAAGGTCAGTGTAGCCATTGTGCGCCCCTCCCGCCCATTTACGGATCGCTTCTGCACACAACACGCAGCAGTGGTCTGCGGGCGTCGCGATAAATCTCCCATCGCCCATCTTATTATCGCCCGTGAATGCGCCCTTACGGTCGTGTGCTGCCCGCCGCCTCGTCTCCGCCTCAGCATCTTCGCTTCCCTCCCCACCTGCGTACGCCAATAACCTGTTCGCGTTCGCCGTGATCAAAGACGACCACGTCAGCAGGAAGGAGGTGTGGGGGAGGTGGTAACATTTGGCGATCGCGGCGAGTGTCCGGATAGGTGGGGGAGGTTGGGTGAGCGAGCTTTTGTGTGGACACAAAGTTTGCTCGCGTGATGAGGCGCCGAGCCGGCTGGGCGCTGTTGCTAATTGCGCTTGCGCCATCGGCTCAGTCGATTCGGAAGCGATGTATCGGCAGCCTGGCGATTGTGCACGGATTTGCGCAGGAGCGGCCCATTGTTCGGCGCACGCCCTCATCTGTGTTCCTGGCTCGACCTCGCCAGTCTCAATATTTGCAAGGGATGGCGCTGCTGCACCGAACTCCGCGACCAGGCCAGCGAGCGCTGTTTGCTGCCCGGCTCGTTGACCGAAAGCGCCGAGTAAACAGTCATGATCCCATCCCGCTGTTCTTCTGGCGTTGGAAAAATCCGCATGTTCCGTGCACGGTCCTCCCCTGCCGTGTCGTTCGATTGCCCGAGGGCGGAGCTTGACCGACCGGCGTAATGCGCCCGGAGGCCGCTCGGTTGTGGCGTCGACCGCCTGTCGACCAGGGCGCCGGCTCGGTGCCGACCCTGAGGCCCGGCCGGGGCATCGGTGGCGTCCCACGTGTCGTCTCGAGTAGCCGAGATTCGGCGCCCTTGTCCCCCACTGCGCTTCTGTCGCGGCCACTGTTGCGTCGGGCGCGGTTGGGCTGGGCGTCTTATTATTCCCGTCGGGACCGATCAAGACTGATGCGAGCCGATAGGAGGGCGATCGGTACGCTGATAAGTTGGATGGCGGTATGACTCGACAGAGACCGGGCGCGAAACGACCGCGACGTGTGTCAGCGTACTCTGTGCTGTGCGCGTGAGCTGTTCGATTGGCGGCCGCCTTCCATGTCGTGGCGCCGGTTAATCGCGCTGCAGAATCGTCGGGCGGCGGCGCCAAAGATTACAGGGCGACTTTTGCCAGCGCGTTCGAACGGAGTTGCCTTGGAAAATTGGCCTACCATGGTGGATCATTAGTGACGCGGCTGTTTATTCAGCGACCAGTGGCCGATGGCGACCGTTGTTGACCCGGGAGTGGAGCTGCTTTTCTTTGGCGCTCGTTGTGATCGGCCAAAGACGCCGCCTCTTTCGTCTCGCCGCCCTGGCCGACGTCATTATCGGCTGGAGGGTGCTCGTGCGGCTCTCCCGCGGTCTTCTCCAACCGGTTGCCTGATTGTTGCGCGCATTTTCGCGGTTGGCGGTCGCCGGCAACAATGACCACTCGACGACGATCGTCGGGCAGTGGTGCGTAATCAGATCCTCCTGAATCACTTGAGCGTGTTGCCACCAGTCGCCGGCCGGCTCAACCCGTTCCTGCTCCGCTCGTCCGCGACGCACCCGTCCAGGACCGCGTCAATCATCGTCGCCTCCTTCCGGCCGACCCATCCCCTATCAGTTTCATTTTCGTTCTTCGCCAACGAATGAATGAACATGAACCTGTTTGCGTGATGAAGTGAGCGCCGGTGTCATGCGGCAGGCAGGGGCGGAACATCACCGCTCCTTCATTCAGCGGGAAGGGCGCTCCTGCCGGCGCTCGAAGCGACTGCCTAGTGGCCGTTCGCATCACCGGCGGTCAGCGGCGATTAATTGGCAATGGACGAGACGCGGCCGCTGTCTCGGTCGTTGACTGGCTGCCTGGTTGATTAGCGATTCCGGTCGGTTCGGCCTGGGGGTGCCGCTTAGCCAGCTGTCCAGACGGCATCGTTCCGCCACCCACTTGTGTGCGCCGCCGCTATCCCGCTATCGCCGTCGCGACTGTTGATGGTCGATGACGGTGGGCGATGAGAGCGCCGCGCAGTCTGAGTCCAGATAGCGGTCGTTGTCGGCTCGTTGTGTGCTGGCGTGGTCGGTGCGCGTCATGAATAGTCGGGCGGGCGCGTAAAATTGATTCTCTCGGCCGATCGAGCCGGCGCAGGAGACGCTGACGACGACGCCGGTCTTCTCCGTTCCGGGCGCTCTACGGCTGCTGCATAATGCAGCACTCGAGAGGTCTGCTCCACCGTTTCGCCTGACCAGTCGTGTGCCCTCTGATTGTCTGCTTTTTGTCTCTGTCCATTCCTAATGCATGGAGACGTTAGCATCGCGTCAGGTCGCGATCGTTCAGTTGGCGCGCTCGTCCTTTCCGTTACTGTAATTGCATGGGGTGCGCTTCTGATTCATCTCATTCTGTGGCTGCCTTCAGATTTGTCATCGGAATCGATGGAACGGTTTATTCTCGGCGCCAACTGACTGTACGCGCACACGCGCCTATTGCGGACTACTAAGTTGGAGCAAGCAGAACCGTCAACGGAAACCGGTAACGTCGCGATGGTGTCGTTGCCAAGTGAGAAATTACCGGCGGTTTGGGCGCCGCTCGTCGTCTCACTATTCGTCGTACTACGCGCACAAGTCTCGGCGCTACCCAGCGACAACGTCAACCTGCGCGCTCGACAACAAATCAACGCCGGTTAGTCGCTTCATTCGCTCTGACAGGATCAGTGTCGCCGCGCATCGGTCGTCTGGGATTGGGTGACGCGCCGCAACGTGCCACTTCCACCATCGTTTTTCACCTCCTCTTGCCGCCAGTGGTATTGCGGTCTATCAGCTGGGTCGCCCGAGGCCCGTAGAGATCCGTCGTCGATGCGTCCACCCCATTACCATGTGTTGATGGTGCCCGGGGACGGACGTTGTATACAAAGCGATCGGCTGTTTACAGCGGTGTTCGAGCCAACAACACGGCGGACGCGCTTAGGGGGGATCGAAATACATGCAAATGACCGGCCGGCTAATCCCTCCTTCGACCATCGCTCGGTTGACGGCTTATCCCCGACCGTCGGAATCGGATGGATCGATGGAGCGACGGGATAAAAACACGCGCACTGTCTGCATGTCAGTCTGTCGCCATTGGCGTGGCACCCAAGGGCGCACCACCGCCACCACTCGAATTTAAATTCGCCCAGACGGCGATCGGTGCCTGCAACGGCGAAGAGTGCGCGCGTTTTTTTCCGCGCGTCAGGGAATTGACCGATGCAAGCAGATGGATAGCTCGTCGCCGCAGCCGTAGTACGGCTTTTGGCACGCGCTACTCGGCTACTCTACTACGGACGCCAGCCGCGCAGATCGCTTAGATAAGACGGCCGTCCGTCATGGCGGGCGCACCGCCGGCGATTCGATGTGGTGAGCGCGAGGAGAGAGGACTTACTCTCCGCACTCGTCGGCCACTCACTCGACACACACATGTTTTCTCTGCACCGGCGCTGATTCAAAGGGGCCGTGTCCAATCGATGAGACCGGTCGTCGATGTCCGTTGGCTCACTCATTCGTGTCCGACAAGCACGCAAAAGTGTGGACGTCCGGTCGGCGCCGGCGGCAGACAGAAGGGGAACGCACGCTTGGCGAAATTAAACGCCGTCTCCGCTTTATCATTTTGTCTGCGGTTCAGCGGCTGACTGCTACACATGCATTGCTGAGCACCGGTGACTGGCTGCCGATGCGTGGTCGTAGGCCTACGGGCCGCTACGGAAGCGGGGCAATGCTCGAGGGAGCGATAAAAACTCTGGCTGGCGCCATTGATGGATCGACGATGGATCGGTAGTGCGATAAAAACGATTGCGCAAGTAGTGCCGTCACCCGTTATCGCCGCTGATTGTGGTGCAGTTGACGGATGCCGGACGCATCCCAGCGGACGGACGGCTTGATGCCCGCGTTGATTGCGGTACTCGTTCGGCGTTCGCCGTTTTCATAATCGATGTAAAATTAGACGTATGGACGGCTTCCGATGCGGCCGTCCGTTGCGTGCGGCTGTAAGGCCGTCGACCGCAGCCGGACTTCCGGCTCCTCCCCAGCTCCGATGTCGCTCTGATTGGGCCGCCGATGCGATTAGCGAACGTCTCCCAGCGCGCTGACTACACCAAACGTCTCGGTTTATGCTTCCGTCGGCTCTGATGCCGGACAGCGGCGACTACTCTGAGACGGGGAGGGGGCAGTAGCGAGTTGCAATCGGGTGGGCGCAAACACACGAAGTAGCGTGCGGCGCGGATTGGCGATAATCGGCGCTGATCGGCGACTGGTCGGTCGCGGTTGATGGACGGTGGTCGCGAAAGGGGGTGGCGGCAGCTCGTCAGCGACGGGGATGATGAATCGACTGCCGGACATGTACGGCCTCGACGCCCGATGCGATGCGTCGACCTTGCACCCGTCGCCTACCTGCTACCTGACCGACCGAAAACGGTGTCCGTCCTCGGGTGCCGTCTCTCGCAAGACGCACCGATTACGCTGCCGACCCAGAATCGCGGTGGACGGTGTCGGTTGTGGAAGGGCGAGGACAAAGCGACAGCGTTCACGGCCGCCACAGTGGCGCGTTTATTAGTTTGATCAGAGGCGTGCAAAGCGACCCAAGGTCGTTAGTTCGGCGGGGGATGGGTGCGCATTATCGGTCTCACAGGAGTGCATCTGCCTTGCATTCGGATCTGATTGATGACAACGCCGTTGAGTTAAGTGTGAGCCACTGGTCGGGGGTCCATATGCCACTACCTGGCGGCGACGCCGCAGACGCCCGCGAAGGCGTCCATCTGTTTCTCGAGACGATGTTAATGGCTTTCGTAATTTGTGCTCTACGACCGACCACGGCGCCCATTTTTGTGTTGCATTTCGAGAGGGCGGGCTGTGCAACAGAAAGCCATTGTACTACGGCACCTCACACCCAAAGCACCAAAGCATTTTTGCTTTTCAGAAAATGTGGGACGTCGTTTCACGGGCCAATCTCTCGCAACGGGATCAACAGATCCCGATCACTTCAAACTTCTGGAACGGGATGGATCGTCGTTGATGGTCGGCGCAAGGTACGCATTGCCAGTCAGGCATTATAATTCACAATGCATGCATCTACTTGAATGGGCGGATTGAACAACTGCGCTAGCCACAACATCTAGGCGGTCAAGAGTCGGTGATTGTGCGGTGGAATAATGTAACTGGCGTCTTTGCTCAAACACTCGACGCGCGTTCATTTGTGGCCGATTGACCAGATGTGTTTGCTTGGCTCTCGTCGCGTACGACTGTTGTCTCTTGCGCTCGTCCATCGGCGCCTCCGCCGAACGCATCGCCGAATAACGCATCCATTGGGCGACATCCAAGACGGGGACGCAAACGTGCGAAAAACCACAGTCGTTGACCTTGACGAGATAGCGACGCGTTTTCGACGCCCAACTGCGCGCTGGGCCGTCGGCTGCGCCCGCTTGTGTTTGGCAATGGTGTGAAATTTCATGAGGATGGCCGTCGAGGTGGGGAGGAGGCAAGGGAACCGCGCTATCGCTGTAGGGGTCTGAGAGGGAACAGTACGAACACCCTACTGCGGCATCTCGCCAAGCAAGTTAACGAACGACATGTGACAGATTTATTTTAGGGACGCTGTCTACAACTTGTCTTTGGCAACGCTTGAAGTGCAGCAGGTGAGTGCGTGTGTATTTGTGTATTTGTGGGGTGTTTACCGACTGACTGACTGAGTCGTGGGTTGTTTTCTCGGCTATTGAGTGATTCAGTCAACGTTTCGCTCTCCCAAGCAGTGTTATACACGAGGCAAATAGGCGCGATTCACAATGTCCACCACCACCCCCAGGCTTCGCGTTTTTTTTCGGAAAAAGCACAGCTGGCCGTTTGATTGAAAGTTTCACGAAGAATAGATAATACATGCATGGAGGGAAGGTGGGCGGACGCGGACGGGGCCAGGTGCACCGCGTTGCTCACTCGGCCACGCTATCAGCGATGGACGGCCCCGTCGACCTCTTGACGTTGATCGCACCCCCGCTCGCACTGACCGCTTTTTCGTTGCGAAAGAAGCCGGGCATCGGTTAGATTGGCGCTGAATCAGACTGACGCCGGCTAGGGGAGGGATGGTATCAGCAGACACGGCGCTGGAGCTCTGCTGGCAGATTGCGATTGCGTGCGCCGACGACCTTATAATGCATCGGCACAGATCGCCTTAATGAACGGTGGAGGGAACGGCGTCCATTGCGAGGTGTAATTGGGCGAGCGGACGCCGCGCTAATACAGGATTAACGAGCGGCCTAAGCATGTCTTCTTTTTCAGCAATTGGTTTGGGCGCCGCCTGCCAAGACGATCGAAGACTGTCTGATGAAGGGAAAGACTAAAGTAAGGAAATCGCACATTTACATTGCAGTCTGTGGGCAATAATCCTTGTAGGTTATGTACGTCCCGTCCATAGTGTTTTGTTTATGTGCCAAAGAGTTTTATTGTCCGGCGTAGTTTTCTCATTGTGGGTGCGCAAATTGCGGGCCCGGTCCAGTTTTATATCGGCCGGACAAACGTCCGATCCGGCGGGGCTTCTTTAGAGGGCGTCACGCCTCCGCCGATAAAAGTTTTTGGGCCACGGGTGCTTTGTGCCGTGGGCGTTTACGATCGCGGAAACAAGATGTTACGAGTTGGGGATCGTGATGGTCGCACATTTGAGCGCAAAACCGTCTGGTTGGAACACATTTGACTAGCGCGTTTTTTTCCTCAGATCGACTGCCATAACTACGTGCGAGTAATGGTGCGACAAGCGAACGGCCGGTCGCTTATCTGCGGCACCAACGCGTTCGCCCCAAAGTGCCGCGAGTACCAATACTCGGCCGACGACGACGCCTACAGGGAGCGTCGCGAGTTCGACGGTCAGGCGATCACGCCTTACGACCCGCGCGACAACTCGACGGCCGTCTACCTGCCGCACACCAACGAAATCTACGCGGGCACCGTGTCCGACTTCGCCGGCAACGACCCGCTCATCTACCGCAAGTCTTTGTCGGACAATGGCGTCGATCTGCGCACCCAGCGCGATGATGTTCGTGTGCTCGAAAGTAGGCTTTTTATTCGAAGATATTTGCATGAACAAACACGCCGTCTTTTTCAGGTCCAAACTTTGTGTCATCGTTTGCTGACGGTGAGCACGTCTACTTCTGGTATCGCGAGACGGCGGCAGAATCTGTTGACGACGGCGGTCAGCGCGTCTACGCTCGCGTGGCGCGCGTCTGCAAAAGCGACAAGGGCGGCTCGCGTCCTTCCGCTGACCGCTGGACGTCCTTTGTCAAGGCGCGGCTCAACTGCTCGCTGCCCAGCAATGTGCCATTCTATTTTGACGAGCTCCGTAAGTGTCTACCGTCGCTTAATTGTAGTGATATTGAATTAATTGTGTCGAATTGCAGAAGCAACGTCAGAGCCGGTGACTGCAACGGACGGGTCGTCGGTGGTGTACGCGGTGTTCACGACGCCGCAGAGTGCCGTCCGCATGTCGGCCGTGTGTGCCTTTCGAATGGACGATATCCGGCGACTTTTCGACACTGGTGACTTCAAGGTGCAGAAAGCGGTCAATTCGCTCTGGAGTCCGCATCGAGCTTACGAACTTCCGAAGCCGCGGCCAGGCTCTGTACGTTGTTTATGCGTCTTTCGCTCAATAGTTCATGCGCGAGTACGAATGTTTGCAGTGCGTGCCCGAGTCCAATCGTCTGCCCGAGCAAGTGACGACGTTCGTGACGCGCAACCCGCTCATGTTCGACGCCGTTGCCAACATGCTGCCCCGACCGTTGGTGGTCGAAGGATCGGACCGCGCCGAACTGACGCAGATCGCCGTGGCGCCGCAGATCAAGGCCGTCTCGGGCCGACGCCACGACGTGCTCTTCGTGGGCACCGCCGACGGCAAGGTGCTCAAGTTGGTCGACACTGGGGCTGGCAAGGCGACGCTGATCGAGGCGGTCCGCGTGTTCGACCGGATGCAGCCGATCGTCAACCTGCTGACGTCCGACAGTCAGTTGGTGGTGGTGTCGCGCGACCAGGTGGCCGGCATCCCATTGTACAACTGCGGCGAGCAGCGGTCGTGCAGCTCCTGCGTCCGTCTACAGGATCCGTATTGCGCGTGGGATCTATCTAGCGGCCATTGCGTAGGCCGTTCCGATGGGTACGATACTTCGCTTGGCATTTCCGCGGTGCGTCGTTCACATGCCATTCCGATTTCAGCGGCTGGCTAAGCGGCAACTATGTGCAAAACATCGCCATCGGCAAATCGGAGCAATGCCCAGAAGGTCTGTTTTTTCAATCTGATTTTATCGAGTTGTTATTTGACTGTGCCAGCTTGCTCTGATTACTACCCCTCTTGCTTGCATACCAATCGATATCTTTTCAGGGGCCATCGATCCGGATCTTTACGCCGTCGACGGTGAGTTCATCTTTTAAATTTCAAATCTTCAGCTTTTTGCATCTTAACCTTGCACACAGCTTATAATATGACGCAATCAATAATAGCACAAAATGAGATCATGGTCTTTTCAGAACTCTACCCGCAGCAAGTGGCACTGGACAGCTCGAGGGCAGGCGTCTACTCTGCGGAGAGCTTGGCGGTGGCGATCGTGGTGACTTTGGCGGTCGCGTCGTCGATTGGTTTCGTGATCGGCTACCGACTGTCGCGGTGGAAGTTGGCGCAGGAGCATCCGGCCGGCTCGATGTCGTCGGGCAGCGACTACGACGCCCATTCGTACGGGCGGTCGCGACTGACGAGGCATGATTCGCTCGGCACTGCCGCCAACGCCAAGATCATTTCGGACCACGTGTACGGCTCTTCACCGAAGATGGATGCCGTCTCATTAGTTTTGACATTACCGCCCGGCTCAGTCGGCGGTTGTTCGGGCATGACGACGCCCAAAACGGAGAAGAATCTGCTGGCCACATTGAACAATGGCACGCTGCCTAAAGACTACAAGGTGAAGAAGGTGTACCTATAGCGACGGGCACGTGCCGCGGACATGGTCAGGGCCCGCAAAAAGTGCGGCGCCGAAGAGCTCAGTATCCGGTGCTTTTTTGTGCAGATTTACTTGGTGTGGTGGCCGTCCGTATCGGCCGCCTGATCTCGCTCGCCTCGGCGGCTCGGCGAAGTTCAACAGCGCAGCCCACAGCCACGAATTCATTCCTTCAGATCGGCCTTTGATCAAATCTTTCGCTCCGATCAGATCAAATCGACTTTCTTCATGCTAAAAAATTTCACTGATTACTGTTTTCTGCGGGCCAACTCAGCTGTTTGTACTGTTGTATTGAAGTTGCGTTGTTTGATGCCGATGGTCGATCTGTCTGTCTGAACTTTGACTAGTGTGCATCATGGTGCAGCTGTGGTGCCATTCAAAACAGTGTAATTACTACAATAACTCTCGCGCGCGATTTGTTTGGCGTTGTTTCAATAAGAGCCGCGGTTCTTGCCATGATCGGGTTTCTTGACTTCGTGCGTATTACTGTTGTTGTTAGCCTCAATTAGAACTTTATATCC
>JAQGAX010001361.1:0-11387 GCA_034698105.1 Plectus exinocaudatus | reverse complement strand
GTCGGCTTCTTCTCCTTCTGCTCGACAACCGGCAACAGCTTGTGCAACGACTCGCTTTTCCGCTTGAGCAACTCAGTCAGATGGTTGACGAAGCGCGGACGATGGGCGTCGCCAGACGGCGACGACACCGACGGACGGTCGATCGACGCACCGACTGGCGGTGGCGGATAGAACGGTGACTCGAGCGCCACCGATAGCTGCACGGGCGTCGGCGACTTATCGCCCTCTTCGCTGACGTCGGGCGGCCACTGGCGCGCCGGCGCGGAGGCGAAGACGAGCGTGTCGCTCGTCTGGGCGGAGCGGTTCTCGGTGACGACATGCGCGACGGAGCGCTGGCAGTGCGGACAGAACTTGGACGAGCAGGACGACTCGAGCGAGCAGAGCGACTGTGAGTGGCGCAGGGTCGAAGACAGATTAGCGAGTGAGGTGGCTAGATCGGGCGTCTGGTTATAGGCGACCTTCTGCGACTGCGAGGGGATCTTGTGCGATAGGTGCCGCAGGAAGTGGTCCGTGTTCAACAGGTCCTGGCGCGAAATACGCGCCGATGTTGGCGCAGCAGCCATCAGCAGCCGTTGGGGAACAGTCAGACCAGTCGGCAAACAGTCAAATGAATAAAGTGATGCTCAATTGAGCTCAGTCGTTTCAATGAACGCCATGTGACAAATGTGCGCAAAAGAAGCTAACCTGCTTGCAACTTGTCATGAAAATGATGGTCTTTTTGTGCTTGTGATTTGAAATAAATGACCAGAGCATGTTTATCTTGTCTTCGTCAGGGCAGATTGCGTAACTCTAGAGAGATAGACTTCGAAAACTATTAGAAATATTGAAACGCAAAGATGCGTACCTGCACGAGTTCATCAGGGGTGCTATGAGGCGCGTGTTCGTGAACGGACACGTACACGGGATCCTTGAGGCTGAGTCGAGCCAGATCGCGAACGGATTTGGTCTGAGTGGCTGAGAATAATAGCGTCTGACGCTCGGTGGGAAGGTAGTCGATAATGGCGTTGACTTGTTGCTGGAAGCCCATATCAAGGACACGATCTGCTTCGTCCAACACTGAAACAGTCGTTCAGTTTTCCCAACACGAGCAGATAATAATTCACAAACCAAGCATGGTCAGACTGTCGCAAGTGAAGGACGCATTCTCGTCCATGTGCTGCAGCAGGCGTCCCGGCGTACAGATGATGATGTTTGTGCCAGCGATACGACTCCGTTCGAAGGCCAGGTCCTGAACATCAACCTTCAAATAGCGCACCCGACAACAACACACAAACAAACCGTTCCGCCAATAAGTAGTGCGGCCGACATATCGTGATTGCAACCGACTTTCTTGAGGACTTGGAACGTCTGATATGCGAGTTCGCGCGTAGGAGACAGAATCAGCGCGCCCAGACCGTCCATCTTGGACCACCGATTACGCCACAGGCATTCAAGTACCTAGAATACTGTCAATATAAGCCTGCCATGAATGAAGAAAACAATTAGGGAACTCACCGGGATGACGAAGGCGAGCGTCTTGCCGCTGCCGGTCTTGGCGGCGCCGAGAATGTCAAGACCGCGCAGTGCCAACGAAATGCAATCGCGCTGAATGTCTGTCGGTTCTTTGTATCCTGCTTTTTCCAGGCCTGAAACAACACCCTCTTAATATAAAAGAGCATAATAAAAGTAATAATAATAATACCATCCAATGTTCTTTTTGACAGAGGATAATCGCTGAATGTTTTCCATTGCGACGTTTTTGCCTGAAATTCGGTCATATATATGAGTGAGAACAGAGCATGGAGCGTAGGCCTACCTCGTCAGCTAAGTCTGCGTAGCGCGAGACGACTTCCTGAATTTCAGCATGAGCTTTCTTTTGTTTCGGCTGTTCCTTATGAAACTGCTTCTTGCCTTTAAAGCTGCCCTTCTTTTGATTCGGCGACGATTTTTTACTCGATTGTGGTTCTTTCTTCGCTGCTTGCATAGCCATTATTAGCTCGCAACTTGTAAAAATTCTAAATAAGAATTTTTCGGTTCTACTTCACATTTTCTCTCCGTCTGTCTGTCCTCAAAATTATCAGACTTACCGTACTACTTCACACGCTTATTCAGGAAAACATGCTTGATTCGTTTTAATTCTCTAGGCTTCTTATTGTTGTTCGCCAATAATTGAACAAAAAACAACATGTTTTCGAAGTTTCAAGCGAATTTTGTTGATTTTTTTGGCAGCAATTGACATATTGATGTGATTCTCAGTTGATTTGAACGGAGGTACATTTTTTTTAGTCGTGTGAATTAGCATTTCATATTGCCTCATTTTTGTTGGATACGGTAAACTTCAGCGGTCTTCAATAGCCACTGCTAGCACCCGTCCTGCTCTTCTCCCAAATTCCAACATCAAGATCTACGATCCAGACAGGGTCTTGGATAGGAATACGTTCAATTAAACAACGCAAAATGCTTAGTTCTCAAGGTATTCAACCGATATTTCGAAGGAGTTGCATTATTCTTCGCTCTTCAACAAATGTGAAGCCGTGTGCCAGTCGTCAATGTCAAATCACTCTCAGTCAGTTTGTAGTTACTTCTTGCTGTTTAACCAATTCTTGAAGCTAACCCTTCGCTTTTAGTTGCTCAACGAGGCCTTGCCGCGCCGTCGACGCCGAAAGCCCCAAAAGCGCCAGCCAAAGCATCGACTGTAAAAGTTGTGGGTGAAAAAGAAGATAAGTCGTTCGTTGAAATGGATGCTGATAAGCTGACCAAATATGTCTGCATCAACTATTTTGTGGATGGTAAGTCGATCAATCAAGAGAGCGCGTGACGTTTTCTTGTGCGCTCACCAATTTTTCATCTTTAGCAGAGACACCCGGACCAGAGATTAAGCCAGACAACGAATATCCCGAGTGGCTGTTCAAGATGGACTTGAGTGCCCCGCGCGAACTGGAAGATCTTGATCCCGAGAAGGACGGATGGCTCTACTGGCAGAAGCTGCGCCGTCGGCAGTGGGAGCAAAACAAGCGGTTAGATGAGCTGAAAGTCTCGTCCATCTACCTCCAAGATTCCCAAGTTTTGAGAAAATTCAAGCTCAGGCAACTAAAGATTAAAGAATAGCTATTCACCTTGCTTACTGCAACATGATCAAGATATGTGTCGTTAGATTTTTGTATTATAAATGTTCATGAAATGAGCTATGCATGCTATTGTATGACTGCGTAGTAATGCGTCATGCAATCATTGACGAGTAACACAGTCTCTGTCTAATGCCCACGAAAAGCAGCAGCAACAGTCCGTGCAGCAGCCGGGAAGCCCCTCGTGCTGCTTTAGACGCCGCTGGTAGACCGTCCGTTGAACAACTGAGACCAATCGTCGCAGCAATTCGCCGTCAACTATGTCAACTGTGGTCACTCCGCCGTCGTCCAAGCCGCCATCGTCGTCCACCCGCAGCAGGTATGCAACCAGGGACGACAATCCGGTTAAACCCGAGTATACCGAACCGCGCTACTACGGCATTACTGATTCTCTCATTGTTTTAGTACTGTACGTATCGAGCGGTCAACTAAACAGTTGTGTCCATATTGATCAAGAAACTTACTATAGAGTTACACAGAAGGTACAGTAGCAACAAAAACGATTGATAAACTTTCGGTCGCAGTTCGGGTGATCGACGACTGAACTCCCTTAAACTTGACTTTGAGATTCTTTCACTACGCAAGATTGTACTCATCTGTCCCCCGGCCGTGCCAGTTTGAGTGTCAGAGGAGTGGAACGCGAAAGGCGGAAAAATTCTGTTAAAACTAGTGACTCATCCGCAAAGTCGAGTGGTTGGGGCGACATTCTTTGGCTTCGGTGGCGAGTACAATCTTCTCTTATAAATGTACTGTAAACAGATTGAGACGACGATGCGTTCGTCTGGGGGACACTAAGAGCATAGAGAAGTGCAGCAGGTCATTGGTGCTTATCGCTGATAATGTCTGAGCGCAATGCGGACGCTCACAGCCGCCGGCAGAAAAAGTCGCCACTTTTTCGCAGTGTTGCGATGCTTGATGCCACTGCTGCGTGCGACTGGACCACCCAGCTGCGCGAGCCGACATGTGGGGACTCATCCAATTGAACGCGTAGGCGGTCTGAAGGCGGTCGATACAGGCGCATTCTGTGAAGGTGACTACAAAGGGATCAACAAGTCATAATGGCATGGTTGGTTAATGCGGCCGTGCGGGACGTTTATTCGCGCGATTTCCGTCATGTACCTATTCAGATGAGTACCCGGAGGATGGCGGGGCGTCGACGAGTAAGCAGGTAGGTATAAGCCTGCACTGCGGGGGAAGGAGAGGTCACTGTTTGCTTGTGGGAAGCCGCGTTTGATTCAGCGCGCTCGCGATTACTCACTCGTGGGTGGGGGCGGGCACACACACGACCAACCAATCCACCGCGCCGACGTAGTGAAACCATCGATCGTTGTGAAAGCGCTGGTGAATGGTTGCGGTTGTGAATCGCGAACACGACGCGTGCCCCGCTCGCCGGTCGGCCGCCACTCGTTGGTCGCAGCGATCGTCGACGTAAGGTTTTTGCGAAAGTGCCGCCGCCACCGCCCGCCGATATCCGCGGTGTCCGTGTCGACGCCTCGGTTGTGCGCGTCCGACCGCCGGTCAGCCGACTGTCTCAGGCCGCTTGACCACGGCTCGAAGGGGCAATGCACGGATCCGACGCGACCCTCGGCAGACTGCTCTGGTTCGACTGCTTGGCCATGCCCAGGGTCGTCGATGACCAGCGCGCAGTCTTCGCGCGTGACGAATTCCTCGCCTCACTCAGTCGTCCGACCGAGGTACGTTGTTTTTTCATTTCGCCCACTCATTGGCACATGATTCTACTTGACGAAAATGCGCACATATTTGCCTTTCCGCGCACTCCAGCCAAACGACTTAAACGACCTGTTTCTGCACCCATTAGTCACGCGCGTGGCGGGTGTTGATGGCTGTTGGTTCGACTGCCCCTTTTTGGCTTCTGTGGTTTCATGCGGCTGCTGCGTCATCATTCGCATTAGTGTCGATCGGTTTATGCGAATATATTTTGCAGGTGCGTTACAGCGGCGCTCTACACGCGCGGGAGCTGGTTGAGCGCAAAGCCAAGTTCATTGAGGACTGCCAGGCTGGTCGAATTCCCGTTGTAAGCGCGGCTTTGTTTACTTTGCGACTACCATCGCTTATCACCGCTATCATCTATCATCGGGCGCACCTTCACTTTTTCAGACATTTCCGGCGTCAGGACTCAATCTCGAGCTGCATGTTCCGCGTCCGTCGACGACTGCCGCCACCGGCGCTCAGCCGACATCCTCATCCAACGATGGCGAATTCGTGCGCTTAGAAGAAACCTCCCAGGAAGTGAGTCAGACGCAACCTTTGTCGTATTGTCCGCAAATTCGATGACAATAGCCGTTATTCGGTGCGCACCGATAGACTGGCACGCAGGTGGTTTCGCGGTCATTTCAACTGGTGGGTCATTTCAGGTGCACATTTGCAGCAGACTGATCCTTAATGGTGTCTGCGTCCGATGGAAGGGGACGATAAACCGTGAGAATCTGGCTGGCCAAGGTCAGCTCGAGTACGACGAGCAGCACGCCCAGGTACAATCGCATAAGTTTTAGAGAGAGGCATGCTCACTTCGTTGTTTTTTCCAGGAGGAGGAGCGCAGATTACGCGCAGAAGTGCTCGCCCTCGGCGACCGATTTCGAATTTTACAGGAACAGCTGGCGGCGGCGACGCATACAGAGGTCAGTAGAGTTTCGATTGAACGTGGTGATCGGTTGGCGCCCAAATGGGGTTGAGGGGACGGGGTGCGGCTGTTCGGTGCGTGGTGGTCGGCGGCGCCGCAAAGGTGCGGGCGGCCTCTGGTACTGTGAATGAGACTTTTTGCGAACGGGTCGCACTGGCCGACGACCGACCGGCGATGGCCGGAGTGGGCCGACGACCGGCGATGGCCACAAAGCGCGCGATCGTTGGGCGTGAGTTGCGTCGATTATTGATGGGCGAGCAAGTGTGTTTACCTTGGGAAATTGGGCGACGTCTGGCGCCGGGCGGACAGGTGGCGCGCGTCCACGGCCGAATCGTCGGGCACAGACGGACTGCCGGCGATCCGTGCCCGACTGATTCGCAACATCCGCTTGTCTCTCAGAGGCTTTTGTGCGCGATGCGGGGAATGCGCTTTGCCGTCTGCTCGCATCTGCCTTTGACGCGCCGCCGCAATGTAGCGCAGTTTGTTCTCGCCTGGCAAGTACGTCGGTGTCCGTCGCGTCGACAAGGTCACGCCGCGGCCGGCCAATGTTGGCGCGGCGGTCAGGCGCGTCGCCATGTCATCCGGCGTTCGTTGAGAAATTACAGCGAAAAAATGCGCGGAATGCCGATTCAGTCGGCCGCCAAGTGGTCGGTGTGGGCGGTCGCGATGGAGGGGCGGGCAGTGCGGTTAGCGATTGAGGCGCTGCGCCCATTGAACGCGACAGCCGCCGCTGACAAATCCAAGCTCGCTCCGCAACATTCATCACTTGCAGCGAGTTGCAACTCACAGCACGGCTATCTTTAGGCGCGTCGACAGCTCCGTTTCCGCCCGCACCACTCGCCCATCCATTCACACGACGGCCAACCGGCCGAGATTAATGATAATGCGATGAGAGCCTATTGGCGGAAGTCCGCTCAACAAGCGCGCTCCTTTCAGCTGCAGCCGCCGGCCGACCTGGCGCCGTCCGTCCAAGGGCCCATCGTCGCGGCCACGACGACCAGCTCCTGACTCGATCTCCGCCCGCCGCCTCACTCATCACACGTCGCCTCAGTCACAACCTGCGATCAGCCTCCTTCTGTGTTCCGTTCACTACCAAAGGCTGTGCTCTCTATGGTAGCAAGTGCAATGTACGCGCAACGTTCCCATCGGTCTCATCGTGCCCGCATTGTTTCGTCTAGTTGTTTCTACGTCGGCAAGTAATCCAAACCGTTCATTCAGGTGTTCTCCTAGAGTAGCTGTCCGACCACTGTAGAAAGAAACGATGCGATATTCCTTTTTCGCATGTATCATGTCGCCATGTGATGATAACGCGCTCAATGTGTACAATTTTCATGCTTACTCGTTGGGTTACTGTATCCGCCGAATCTACCGTCATGTGCAAAACATCGTTCCGGTGCGTCAAAGCCGCTCTTCATACACAAACGTACCAACGCGCACACATGTGCAACATATGAAACACATAACTATCTGGCATTCATTTAACAACGATCAGGTGCGGACGAGAAACAGTTGGCATCAGCTGTCTTTGGAAGCGTCAAGACGACCGCCGTAATAATCGAGAAGACGGGCACTTTTCGGTTTGAGCACAGTCTCATCGGCCAAATTGACCACCCAGCCCGGTGCGAGGCCGAAGAACACCTGGAGGGGGTCTTTGCGCAGCGCGAGCATTTCGTGCTGCGCGTCGTCGGTTCGGTCGGGCAGGGCGTAGCCCATCTTGAGTGCCAGCTCTGCGCGCGCCGCCTCGACGGCCGCCGGGCTGGCTAGATATCCGCGATGTCGCGCGTCTGTAATAAAACGGCACTCTGGTCAGCCGAGACGGGCGGCGACACAACGAATCGCATTCACCGGTGTAGTATCCGATAAGATCGGCGGGCGGCGAGTGCCGTCGAGGGATTGGCTCGCCTTTCTCGAACCATTTCAGCGGGTCGACGGCGGCGGTCAAGGCGATCGGATCGTAGTAGGCCGTCGTCACCACGCCGCCCGCTCGCTCAACAGCTGCGATCGCCGTCTCCGACGCCCACTGCACCTCCAGGTTCACCTTGGTCGCGAACGCGGTTGCGCCCTGCAAACCAACACCATCTCATCCTTCTTTTCTCTGTCCAATAGATACTAAATTGTTTACTTCGTCCGTCAGCTGCACGCCGAACTGTCGCAGGGAAGGATCACACCGGTACTGTCGAGTATTGCACAGTGCAGTCAGATCAATCGGCAACGAGGTATCCAACCAACCGAGGTCGATCAGTCTCTGCAGCTCCAGAAGCGAAAGGGGCGGGTACTCTCGGCGCAAGCTGAAACTCGTCCAATGGCACATTTTTATCTCACATTGGCTGGTGGCACTAACTTGATATCCTGATTGAAGTAAGTCTCTCCAGGATAGAGTCGCTGCCAAGGCTTGTAAAAGTCACCCCAGATCCATCCCAGCGGAGGCTTACCCGCCCCACGCAGGTCATTGTACTGCTGGCCGGCCATGTTGTCCTTCTTCCTTACAACTTTACCCTATACACAATTGTTATCAGCATTTTCGGGTGAAGCGCTCGTCTCACCTTTGTTCGCGCTCCAGGGTTGTCGCGCACGTCGGTCAGCGTGATGCGAGGCGCGCGACGGAGGTAGTTCAATGCTCGCTCTGTTGCAGATTTCGATCCCATTCTTAGAAAGAGAATAGTGATGATTCGTCATGACTGACAAAGAAATAAAAAGTACTTTCATCCAAGCACCGAAGTGGAAACGGTTTCTTTTACACCGTCGAACACCATTTATAACGTTCAATCTTTATTCAGTTGTAATGCCAACCACAAGAACGGAGCAACAAAATAGATCTGCAGATCAAATCCAAGACCAATTCGCACCACAATATTATACTTAAGTAGGAGAGGAGAGTAGGAGATTTTAATTGAGGGAGTACCCAATTGAATTACGCCAAACACGTTGCTGAAACGATTCATAATGTACCAGTATGCGTATGAATGAACCCCGTAGTCAGCGACGACCCAAGTACTTGTGCCATTGGGCACAATTAAAACTACGAAGACCTGCCGCTATATGGGAATGAAGAAACGAACAACAGTAAAATAGCATATTGTCAAAAGAAACGCAATAAGTTATAAATTCGGAACGACGTGATAATATCAGTCATATGCAAGGTGAAATCGTTGCTGAATTATGAATGCTCACAACGACAAGGCGAAAATCAGCAAAAGGCCGGAAACTTTATTAGGACAACCTATTGAAGAAGCGGCGCGTTCCCACTTGTGCTAGTCATTCGAAAACCTGATACGTCAGGCCGCCGCCTCCACCGCGCTGCCGCTTCCACAAGAAGAACGCGACGCCCACTCCGATTGCAGCGCCGATTAACAGCATAAACATTGCCAGCAAGAACATCGCGCCGCCGGTGTAGCCCTGGTGGATCACTGGTGGAGCTGTCTGGCCATTCCACGTCGACGGAATGTTGCCGAGAGCCTTTTGGGCAATGGAGAATTTCTGCAATTAGACTTTTCAGGATACTTTCACACAATGAGCTCATCTAAGGAGCCGCTGACAGCGTTCAACTCTTTATTGATCAATCAAGTTAAGACTTGAATATTGGTGAATATTTCGGAATGCCTCTTCTCTGCACTGTACAAGCATCGTTAATAGCAAAAATGCGGTGCCTTTGAACAAACATATCAACCTTTTTTACCACTGCAAGCATCGCTCAACATACCATTTCTTTCTTGGAGTCATCGAAGACAGAGAATTCGGAGGCTGTACCAGCGCTGACCGTTTTGTTGATAGCATCGCGCGCATCCTTCAGCGAAGTCTCATTGACACCAGATACACTCGATACGTCGCCAAGAATGAAAAAGGCCGCGATATAGGAGGTGTCGGTTTCTATTTGAACCTCTTTCACCTGGAACAATCAATTAGACAGCGCAATAAAACTAGCGAAACGCACAAAGTTCTTGACGACGCGCAACACGCTGACATTGGCGATTTTAGCGATGTGCTCCGCGAGGCCGTCTTGGAAGTTGATCAAGCCCACCTTGTTCACATCGGCCAACGACCCTAAATTACAGTCAGTCATTTTCGGCTCGGGCCAATGTTGAAAAACATACCTTTGATAATCATAAAGAGGTAACTGTCGTCGACCACCTTGAGACAGGGAACGACACCGAGACGAAGCCAGGGTGTCGACCGGCCGCTGTAGTTGACGATCGACTGAACCTTTTGCACGGTGCGACTGATGAGCGCGGACTCGTTCTGAACACACGAACCGTTGAAAATTTTTCATAATACAGAGCAGTCTTAATCATTGACTCTTCAAAACGGACAAAAAATTAGTTCGAAAGCAATATGAAAACTTTAAGGAAGTAAAACACGGAAATGTTCTTGCTAACAAAGGAACAACGTACATAATGATATTGACGAATTTCGAGCAGTGTTACTGAGTCGTTCAAAGCCAGTCGATTCTCGATCGTCCAATCCGGCAGGGAGTACCAAAGTTCGGTGACAGTCGTCTTGATTGTGCCCGTCGCGTTCGTCGTCATTTTTGAGATGAAAACGTCCGCTGGCAGCCCTGCGTCGGTCGTTCGCTGAATTGCAAACAGTGAGGAAGTGTCCACAGGTAAATCAGACAATCAATGAGAGATACTGCGCAGGGGTGCTATGAAAAATATTAAAGCATACCTGTCCGAGATAGATGAATTCACTTCCATTGCCGCCGAGCACAAAATCGGTGGCGTTTTTCATCTCGAGATGGGCAGCCGCTCCAGGGGCGACATCACCAGCATTGCTTGGCAAAGCACTCACAGTGTTGCATTGATCTCCTTCGCCGCTGAGCACGTATTGAAGCCCTAAAATGAAACTTTTACACTTCATACTGTACACGAATGACGACTTTACATGTTTATCTCTCCGCTCCCCCCCCTTCCGAGACCAAATAAACCCAGCAAAGCAGATGAAATGAAACGCACCATGTTCGAAGTCGTGCACCACCCTGACATGACCACTGCCGACCGAAATGTTGCCGATAAATGGCTCGTCGACATCTTTGGTGACGTCCAGCGCATAGCCGATCACTTTGTTTACTTTGTCGTAAACAATCTGAAACAGCGATGATAATAGGACCACGACCACAAAGTTCTTTTTTACCTCAGCGGTGTCATAGCGCTTGGCAGAAATATCGGTGTACTGGAGTCGCATTTCGAATTTGTCCGGAAAAGCGGGTACTGTCTTCGCTGAAGTCACGTTGCAATACACGCCCTTCGGTGGCTAAAATTTAAAATTCATGCACAAAGTGCAAAATGGCAAAGAATAAGCAATGCGTTCGATCTTTAAAAGTCTTCACTCTTTAAATGATACAACTATGATGAAAGTCTCAAGCGAAGACGAAAGAGCAAGTTCGAGACAAAGCAAAAGAATGAGTGAAACGAACCAAAAAGAATTTTTCTTGAGTTTCGCTGCATGGAATATGCACAGATGAGATTTCGAGAGCATAGTGGTCGTTGAGTGTGACAACCGAGTTATTGACTTCTAAAATAAAAGTTGCCGCAAATGTCAAAAATAAATCACGATTTACGGTAGCTCAGCATGACAATTTGCAGCAGGACCGGAGAGTTGACGGCGGCATCGGCGGGTTGCACAGTCGAGTTTCCGAAGGACACATC
>JAQGAX010001360.1:0-11394 GCA_034698105.1 Plectus exinocaudatus | reverse complement strand
GCAAAATATACTTGGGAGGGGAAGCGGCTGACGTGTACAAAATGAGAGAAAGATCTCATTCTTGTTTGTGCACGTTTCACATTTTTCACTGCGGTCTGAAGAACAATATGACTAAATTTTTTCCTGAAATTTGAAAAACGAAATCCTGAAGTACGAAGAAATGCACGTACGTATATTAACGTGTTCCAACACTCGTCGCTCGCATTCTTCTGCTTAATTTAGCTATATGATAAATTAATGTACTGTACATGCCAGATTCGTAAATTTACAATTTCTAGCTATTTTAGCGATCAGACACTTGACAAGGTCGATTGGGAAAATGAACCGAACATTAGCAAGTATGATCGAAACTGTTTCTTTTCCCCGCTCAACTGCTTCTTTTACGAATATCCTGGTGATATTGCTGTTCGCACGCGACTTGAATCGGCTCAATAAATAAGCTAGGAACAGTGTATTATGTCGGAATAATATTCGTATGATCGTCTGTTTCTGCTTGATATTTTTTATTGATACAATGCACACAAGCGAAAGCACTTATAAAAAGCTTGTGTCAATAATGCCGACCGAGCCAGCAAATTTGGCAAATACGCAATCGAGCGCGCAGATTTCGAACGCCAACACCAGATATCGTCCACCGATTGTGCAGAACCTCACATAAGGAAACCACCGTAGTTGATTGAGGTGGTTGTCCTTTGTGCATAATTAGCACAGGTTAGAGTGGTATGCATATCGTGTACTGTGTTTTTCGGAACACTCTGATAACTACTGAAACTGAAAGCATTACATTGGCAAGACAGCAGTGAGAAAGTTTTGGTCTTAGCCCCAAGTCAAGCCGACACAGAAACGTTTCAACAGTTAGCGTTTGCTTGTAAGAAACAACAAACGTGTGAATTTTTATTAATTTTGCAGCTTTTATTAATACAATGAGAATCCCTAGAAGTGAACGCCGGCTAGTGGCTGAAGGTTGCAGGATACTGTATATGGGGGCACGAATCCCTCAGACGACCAGAACGACCAGACCCCTATTTTGTCTTGCATACACCACAATATTTTTCCGGCGCATATGTTTAGAATGAAACAACCTAACCGCGATATAGTGAGCCTTGTTTTCCTTTTGCAATTCTAGACTTGAACCTTTCTCACCTTTCATATTCAATATTTGATTGCAGAGTAAGTAAAACTGGATATAAAAGAATGTAGGGAAAATGGGAAAATTTTCTTATATCCGGTTTCTCTTATGTGTTATGGCACAAGACTGAGTATGCGCATTTAGAAAACTCTTATATCCAGTTCTCTTGTGTCCGATTTCTACTGTAGTGTCACTGTCACTATTCATCACTTTAGTCTGTTGCCAATTACCGGCTGACATTTTGGCAAGTCGGCTCGTTTCAGTTCAAACTTGCACGCGCAATCTGGCAAATTGTATAACGAGCTATCCAGCATAAAATACTATGTCAGGTCCCAATTCTACTGACTCAGTTACATTTCTCCGCAACATTACCGAAATGAGCGCGGTTCTTGCCCATGAAGGGACATGGATAACGCGATTTCAAGACCACTGGTATGAACTGTTCGGTTTATTTCTGGGCATGATCTTGTCGACATTGGTCATCGTCCTCAGCATCTTCAGCAAGCGAATAAACGGCGACTACAAATGGTTTATCCTGAATGAGGGAATCGCAAACTTCATACGCACACTGGGATTGTTGGTTTTTAATTTGTTTGTTGTAATATATTTAGGACCAGACGAATTTGCAAGGATTTATTTAGTCAGCAATCCTCCGCTTTGGCTAGTAATAATCCTGGAAGTGTTTGGATTGGAGTTGCAAGTGAAATTCGGCGAATATGCTCAAATGACCACACTATTTGCGACCGTGTTCAACCGATGGATGGCGATCGCATTGCCTTTCCATTATAAAAAGTTTATGACGCCTCGTCTCATCTTTCTGTACTGTCTATTGTGCTATTTAGTTGTTTTGCCCGTAGACAATCGTCTCTTTTGCATGTTGTCGTTTTCTGATAGTTTGCAAGGTTTCCTTCTTATGGCTCCATTAGTTTTACCGTGGTTATTGACAATCATTCTTAGCTCTATTATTTATTGTCCACTAAGGAAGCAATTGCGTGTCATGACAAGCACGGCAGATCAAAAACGACTCAAAGATTCCCGTAACATTCTCTGCGCGGTGATGATTCAAACCGTTGTGCCATTATTAGATAAGATTCCCTTTCATGTTGTCCATTTCGGAATTCTGCTCAATCTTCTTTCGGCGGACGCGATGCAAAGCGGATTTTTTTATTATTTCAGCATAATTGGAGGTATCAATTATTATTATTCCAATGTGTATATGTGTCTGGTAATTCTAATCACATTGCGACCATATCGTGCGGCTTTGCTGTCGCTGATACCACCGATTGCGAATTTTATTAAACGCAGCTATAAGCAAAGTCCGATTAAACAGTACGTTGATCCAAAACATTTTAATAACTCGGATCGTATTAAAAGTATTGTTCCTTCAGATCATCCTGCTCGCACTATTTTAAACTGATAATTGACGTTCACCAGATTCAATACAACTAACTGTCTGTCGCTTGGCATTCGTTAATCTGCCCGATAATCGTATAAGTGTATGACTACAAGTGTATGTACAACTAAAGTCTGAATTTTTAAATGCGGCTGTGCTGTAAATTTAAATTTTTTTAAATATCACGAATATCACGATACATTGCATGCACGATAGACAGCATTCAATGCTGCCCAGGACTGTGCCATCGGTTGTGCTAACTGTGTTGAAGCATAGGGGCGTCAGAAAGCGCCCATTAATGAAGGGGTGTCTCTCTAATATTACTATGCAACGGTTCATGAAATACCTCTCCCTCGCAACGAATTCTTTTATGCAACGTTATCAAGTCAGCGTTGTCAAAAGTTAACGTATTCAACGTTCAACTTTTAGTCAACGCAACGAAAGTAAATTCTTTATTCTTACACAGAATATAAATGACGCGATCAAATATCAAGCTCAAAACATTTTCCATTTCCATCGCCTTCCACGCACACCTTAGCCATGTAGCGATACATATTCATTGCAGATCGTATCGTACAGGTGGGCAAAAAGTCATGAAACGGGTTTGATCGGCTCCTGCTCGGCATTGTGAGCGTAACTTTGCAAGCTAATTTTTTTTAAAAGAAAGCCTAGGATCTAACTTAGAGAATGATACGAAATTTTTTGGGGAAAAACGGATAGACCGGTTGAGAAACTTTCAAAAACCAAAATGCTTCATTTTGAGGAACCGCAAAATTACCGGTTCTTGCTCAACACGAAACATTTTCGTTTTTGAAAGTTTCATAACCGGTCTATCCGTTTGTGCCCAAAAATTATGGTGTCATTCTTTAAGTTAGATCCTAGGCTTTCTGTTAAAAAATCTGCTTGCAAAGTTACGCTCGCAATGCCGATCAGGAACTGATCAAACTCGCTGCATGACTTTTTGCCCACTTACCCACTCAAGTGCCCACTCAAACGCCTTGAGAAGCAATGTTTGGAAGCAATATTTGCAGCAAAGCAGTTTGTTCTCCATACTGCTTATAATGGGCATTTGTGCCAATAACTACCGTAGTTTTATTGTCCGACCTCGTGAGCGCAATAGCTCAGTTTGAGTTCTTCTGACTTTTTGAGCAAGCCCAGCGTTTGAACTACTGAATTGACTCGGTTACCGCACTTATCGGCGCGAAATTGGTTATAAAACACGCTGCACATGGTGCATACAAAAAACAGGGAGCAAGGGGTTTTGCTTTCCAATATTTCGTTCACAACATTTTTGTCCCTCAAGAGTTTTAGCTAATCTATATACCATTCGATAGAGCTAACAAAGAGCTAAATAAATGCTGAGTTACAGCTTATTTGGAAGGTCGGTTGAAAATTTATCATCACATAAGTCTCCTTATAGGGTCACTAATATAGGCGAAAAATCGATTTTTGGTCGATAACTTTTCATTTCTGCAACTTTATTGCCAATTAAGGTATGATTAGGTAGCTCTTGGAGAGCACTATCAAATCATATAGGTATCGGCCGAAAAGAAAGGTCGTCTAGGACAGCGCTAAGGCTTGAAAAAAAATTTGACATCTTTTTCAGAGAAGTGCCCAAACTCTCAGGAAGCTGATACAGTCTTGAAAATTCGTCCAGAACATCTTTAGCACTCGCCATACTTGTGGTTAAAATTTCAGGACTGCTTTCAGCTATTTATTTACGGAAGAATCGGTCGATAGTATTTTAACGACAAAATTTGAAAAAAGTCAAAATTTTCAAACGATCATAACTCGATAATCAAGTATCCAATCGAGCTGAGCTTGGCAGTTTTACAGGGTGACCCAAAATAACGTGCCGTTTTTTAAAATGATCGACAACTTCCCCAAGAGACTGAAGCTCTGTTTTCACTCCAGAGGGGGACATTTCGAGCAAAAATGATTATAAAATGGTTTCTTGATAATTATTGTTACGTTTCGTTTAAGAAAAAGTTACTGTATGCAGTTAAAATTAAATGTTGCAGAAAATTGTTTTTAAAAAACGGCACGTTTTTTTGGGCCACCCTGTAAACATAGCAATCTCTACAAAGTTATTTAGCTTTCAGGAAAACTGGTATTCACGCGGAACAGGTAGGGTGATCCTCCGGCGGATTCTCATATTTCGCTTCGTTCCGTTCGAGACCGAAAATAGTGACAAAACTGTCTCAACTTAAACTTCTTATGTATTGTGCACAAATGTTAACATTCCAGCTACAAGTTCACCAAATTTCATGAGAATCGGTAGCGTCTCCGAGTTTCTATCGAATTTCAAAATGTGGGACACTTAATTGGATCACCCTGTACATCAAATAAAACCAGTTCTGCGTTAAGAGAAAAAATCACTTAATGGCTCGCTATTTATCGCTCTAGGTTTATCTTGTTTTTGCACCAAAAAACCGCGCCTTCACCATCTATCCTTGCGGATCGATTTGTTTATGTCTCGCAGTCGCGACA
Source organism: Plectus exinocaudatus (assembly GCA_034698105.1). Lineage (NCBI taxonomy): Eukaryota > Metazoa > Nematoda > Chromadorea > Plectida > Plectidae > Plectus > Plectus exinocaudatus. The sequence goes on along the minus strand of JAQGAX010001360.1, from coordinate 6,382 downwards.
AACTGCGACCATTAGTTCGTACAAGAGTTCTGCAAATTGTACTAACGTAAGTACTGTCTATTTTCTTGAAAACAAACCTTGATTAAATGTAGAGATATCGGGAATTATCTCGATCCAATCAATAATCTGAAAAATAATTCCAAAATCATATTCTCGACAAACTACATAAAACGGCTTTTACGTATTATTAATGCTATCGGATGAAGCGTTCGTAATTCGACATTAGTAGTGGTGGAAATATTCAAACCGTGCACAATATTTTTGAGCTAGTTTCATTCAAACTCGCTGATGAACAGAATGTTGCAACGAAAAGGATATGTTTAAAATGAGTGTTTACTAAGCTAACCAAGCCAACCCTTTTCAACACCGATTGAGGAATGCAATAAGAGAAAGTCAAGATAGATTGAAGAGTAAGACAGCGGCGTCAGTAGCATCACTGAAATATGACCCCATAGATTCCAATAAGATAATACAGTTATCAATACCAAACGCTTCACACAAGAATGCGAAAAACAAATACAGTAGCAAAAGTAAAGGCGCGAATACAACGAATCATTTTCCGCTTTCCCCATGTGCAGCCGAATTTTTCGTCGTCGCATGGCTCTGCAAAACACACGATATTGAAGTGTTGTATTGGATGAAAACTATGAATATTCTAGCGAAATAAATAAACCGGCATGCAGTCATTATAATCATTACTTATAACCTCGCAAAGGAAACGGTCCGTTATGGCTCAACTATGGTTAGTCCACTCATTTGTAAAAAATTAAAGCACATTTGAACTGAGAGACAACATCATCATCAAAATAAATTGATCTTCATCCTTGTTGACAATCCGAATACCATATTTATTCAAGAAGAACCCATGCGCACACTGCTATCATGGGCTTCAATAAGAAACTGGGCATCCAGACTCGTTAACCAGAGAGTCATGTATTCAGCGTCAGATTAATTACATACCTCGCAGTGATTGCTACAAGTCTCTTTCAGCTGCTCTTCATTGGCAGGAAAGACGGTTGGCGGTTGGCGGTTGGGGATAACAATCGCATCGGATGTCATAGTAATCTGCAATGGTCACTTTTAAAATCAAAATGTACGAGTGCATTCTGCGACATATCGCTCGCGTCATCAGGCCGGTCGAATGGTTGGAGATGAGGTAATTATTTGAGTATCATTCTACATGTATTTCGCGTAAACCTTTTCGGACCGTCCGTGATCCATTTGAGAGCATTCTTCTTATGACGTATGGACCCTTGGAATTAGGGGCATACCCAAATTTTCCGCAGTGCCCATTTCTCGTCACGGAATGAAATGTGGTTCAAAACGACTTTCTGCTCAAAGAGTATGCATAATTCGTTTCTCAAAGAATGACCATTCATGCGCAACGCTTTCGCGGCTACCTGCTCTTCTTCCAGTGGAGACTGTGGGGTTGATTCGGTCAGATTCAGAGACGGCTGAGATTCCAGAGACATCGGTGTCTCAGCGGTGTCTATGAGGTTCGTTTCATCGTCTTTGCTCTCGTTGATCTAAAAATAATTATGCAGCACAGTTGCGCCCTCGATAAAGAACCCCATGGCATACTCATGTCATTTTGCTGTAACATTACTTCGTCGAAATTGCCACGCTCAATACTTACAGCCACTCTGTGGTCTTGCTGCTATTTTGAACTGCACTGACGCCCCGGGTAAATTACTGCAATTCGCTGCGCCTCTTTCACGAAAGGTTTTTCACCTCCCAAACCCCATAAAATATTCCTCTCTGAATTACCGTGGCGTAAACATGATAATTTAAAGCATGTATACTTTCAAAATTTCGATTAAGTTAAAAATTGCAAAACCAGTGGGTATTTCGAACCATTCAAAATGTTTTTAAAGAAATACTCTTAAAAATGCAAAGCAAAAAGTGCAAAAGGTTTCTTTACTCTAAGTAAACGTAATACGCATTAAAACTAGCTGGTCTAACTGCCCATTCAAGACTCGGGGGTATTTGAACTAGAGACTATGCTTATATTAGAATACTTACGGCATACGATTACCTTCTGCAATACCTCATCAGTTCCCTGTGGCATCAAAGAGGGAATGACGTCAATCACCTCCATTGGAATTGACTCATGTGGACGTTCGGGTTCCTGCACGAAAAAGGATTTACCATAAATGAATCATTGAACAAAATAACACTAAAAATGGACAACAGATATCTGATACTCATCAAGGTGACCTGCTTTAGTAACTGCATTGATACTCAATATCATGGACAGAAGAAAACTATGAATATTTTAACTATGAATGTCTGGAATGTTTCAGCTGAATTTTATGTTTTCGATAGATGTCTCCAAGGTACAAAGAAAAGGAAAATAATGCATTACAAATGAAACCACCTCCATTATGTTGGGTAGTAAAATACATATTTCATATTTTATTTGAGATTACGTATCGCCAAGGTGACATATTGCTTACTTGTTCTGCCTGGTGTAGCTCTCCATTATTTTGTGAGGAGACTGGCAGGTCTTCAGTCTTCGGCTCTTCAACTTTAGCTTCAGCCTGAACCACGCCGTTATTGTCTTTATCAACCTACAAATGAAAAGGTTAATACAAGGGCCGGATCATGAGGGAGAACTATGAGGACATGTTCATAAGGTTCCAATAATAATGGCACCTGTGGAACCCTGCTTTCAGCGTCATCAATACTGTAGAAGGGCCACCTTCATCCTCTGCTCCAGTTTGACTGTATTCTGACCCTCAACCATGATCCGACCCTGACTGAAGCGGCCTGTAACACCAGAGATGGGCGCTGGGGAGATTGGGGGAAATCCCCCCTTAAACCGGGTTTATACTTTTTTGGTGCGATGCGGTGCGGTTATGTTTTGTGTGGCCGTCAGAAAAATCAATATTATATTGTTTCAATGGACGGACGGCACCGCACCGCATCGCAAAATCATAAACCCAGCTTAAGAGAATCCACTCTCGAGGGGGTCGCAGGTAAGGTTGTAACGGGGTCGGGGTTTTCAAAAAGTCGGGGTCGGGAACGGGGTCGGGGTTGATGAGTCGCGGTCGGGGTTGATCGGGGTCGGGGCTGATTTCAAAAGTCGGGGCCGGGGACGGGGTCGGGGTTGGGAAGTAGGGGTTGATCGGGGTTTCGACTAATTACTGCTGCTACGTAGCCGCTATGAAACACATGAGTGACGGACAATCATCACTAAAACAGGCAGTCGCATTGTTCTTCATTCTTATGAATACGTGCTGGGCTGCTTTATCATTATATTGTCAACGATAAATTTGCATGTGAAGTTGCAAGACAAAAATGTCGGGGACGGGATCGGGGTTGGTAAGTCGGGGACGGGGTCAGGGCCGGGGTAACCCCACGGGGATCGGGGATACCCCGACCCCGTTACGACCCTAGTCGCAGGTTAGGGGGGATGAAAATTATTCAATGCAGAAGGCTTTTCTATGATAAAATAGCTTACAAATGAATGGAATGGAAAACTATGCGCAAAACTGCGAAAAATTGCATTTTAGAGGTTAAAATTAGTAAAAAAAGAAGGATTTTCCCATAAATGAATCATTGAACAAAATAATAATAAAAGATAAAAATCCGTCGACTGAGTCAAGGATGAGGTAATTATTTAAAGAGTACCATTCTATGTAATGTAAACCTTTTCAAATCGTCAGTGGTCCATTGTAGAGCATTCTCCATATGACGTATGGCACCCTTGGGAGAGGGACATACTCCGATTTTCTGTAGTACTCATCCTCGTCACGGAATGAAAATGTTGGTTCAAAACGATTTTATGCTCATAGAGTATGCATAATTCGTTTTTTAGAGAATGACCATACATACGAAACGCTCTCGCAGGTACCTGCTCATCCTCCAGTGGAGATTGTGGTATTGCTTCGGTCAGATTCTGAGACGGCTGAGATTCCAGAGACATTAGTGTCTCGATGGTGTCTGTGAGGTTCATTTCATCGTCTTTGCTCTCGCTCATCTAAAAATAAGTATCTATGTATACTGTACTTTATTGACATCGGGTCTATGTGCAGCTGATTTGTGTCTGATTTATGACCTCCTAGTGGATTGTCGTCGTTATGCTTATTTTCGGTTTCAGACGGTTTCTGCCGCGGTAACCAATTATTTTGCATGACAATGCGGACATAAGACACAAGACATAAAGATACAAACAGTTTTGTATCTTTGTGTCTTGTATCTTGTGTCCGCATTGTAAACTCCGCTTTAAGCACATGTACTTTTAAAAATTTTCGATCGTCAAAGATTGAAAACCCACAGAGTATTTCGAACCATTGAAAACGTTTTTCACGAATTTTTCAGAAAAAAATACAAAGCGAAAGGTGGTAAAAGATTTCTTGCACTTTACGTGAACGTAAAACGCGTTCAAACTAGCTGGTCTGACTGCACGTTCAAGACGCGGGGTGCTTGAATTGGAGACTGTTTTTTTAAAAATATTTACGGTATACGATTACCTTGTGCAATACCTTGTCAGTTCTCTGCGGTATCAAAGAGGAAATGACGGCAATCGCCTCCATTGGAATTGACTCTCGTGGAAGCTCGGATTCCTGCATGAGAAAGGATTTACAATGAATGAATCATTGGACATGATAATACTGTAATAAAAATTTTATTATAGTATCTGCTGTCAGATATCTGTTGCCCATTTTATTATAAAATGGGCAAAAGATATCTGACACTCATCAAGGTGACCTGCTTTACCTACTTCGTATTGATATTTAATGTCATGGCCAGAAGAAAACATTGGATAATTTTATTTTCTGAAATATTTTATCTGAATTTAATCTTTTGTCTGCACGATAGACATTCTTCAAGGTACAAAGAAAAGGTAAACGGCGCTGTAGCCGAGTGGTTAAGAGCGTAGGTTTTTGACCGCGAGGCGCACGACCCGGGTTCGACCCCCCAGCAGTGCCGCCCCTCAGTGTCAGGCATGCGACGGCCGACTGAGGTAAAATATAGTCGCAAAACTGAAAATGGGTCTACAAATCTTATCGTTTCGGCTAGGGCGTCGCATCGCACATCGCCCTCGCCTGACCAGTGAGCGAGGGCTACCGCGTAATGGACTAGCGCGGCTAAAGAAGCTAGTCCAACCACAATCAAACCGCATGGGACAGAAGAAACAAGTCGGGCCTTCCCATGAGCCCGCCAAAAGGAAGGCGCCATCCGAATAGCGTCTCTGAACATTGGATCAATGGCGGGCCGTGGTCGAGAACTGGCTGACGTGCTCAAAAAGAGGAAAGTGCAAATCGCCTGTGTACAAGAACTAAAATGGAAGGGCGAAAAATCGAGAGATCTTGGCGCTGGCTATAAACTCCTCTACTATGGCACCTCTACGACAAAGAACGGTGTGGGCGTAATCCTAGATGAAACGCTGCGCGACAAGGTACTTGAGGTAGTAAGGGTCTCAGACCGACTCATGTCTGTGAAACTTGACCTGCCCGAAGGCCCAGTGTAAGCGTTTACGCCCCACAGGTAGGGTGCTCAGTGGAAGAAAAAGAGGCATTCTGGGAAACTTTCGATACTTTCCTGCACAGTATCCCATCAGCGATGAATATCCTTGTAGGAGAGGATCTGAATGGTCATGTGGGGGCCCAGCAGCAGACATGTGCACGGGGGGGGGTATATACCCCCCCAAGGGGTCTCATACCTCGGGGCACTTTGGAGTTGGGGGGGGTATGAGAAAAATTGCAATGATAAGGGGGGAGTACAGTGTTTTTCTCAGCCGAAAATTGGTGACCTTTTTTTTAAAAAAAAGGTCGCCAAGATGGCCGACTTTTCGAAAATTTTCGCAAAAAAAGGTCGCCAAAATGGCGCGAAAAAATTTTTTTTACTATAGGCGGCCGGCTGGGGGGGGTATATACCCCCCTAGAATACCCGCCATACCCCCCCCTACGGCCAAACCCGTGCACATGTCTGGAGAGGGGTGTCTGATGAGACCAAAAATCGAAAACTGGAGGAGGAAGCAAAATCAACATCCAGGGGGGCAAATCGATATTTTTCTAAGGGGGATCCTTATCATATTTGTGGCCCTCCGAAAACAAGGGGGCAATTCCAGAACCCCGGGAAAATGCGCCCTCTGCTACGCGCCTGGATGAGGCCTGTGACGGACGAGTCATGGTTCGTGATCAGTTTCAAACAGGCGCGGTGCCACAAACCGAAGGTTGGAGGTCCAAATCCAAAAGACGGGGGAATTCAAAAGATGGGGGAAATTCAAAATTTTCTTCACAAATGTCAACATTTTCATAATTGTTGGGAGGAATCCAAAAGACGGGGAAACTCCTCCCGTTTCAAATGGTCCGCGCTGTACGCCATTGCCGGTTGCTTCCGTCTCTTAGCGATTCACGAAACTGGAATAGAACGT
>JAQGAX010001359.1:0-11396 GCA_034698105.1 Plectus exinocaudatus | reverse complement strand
GTACCCCCCCCCCCCAGACTCCCGACTTGTACCCCCCCCCAGCCGCAAACCGGTGCCCAGGTCTGACCCTCAGACTTTAGTTACATGCACGATGCATACGAACCATATATCAGTTCGGCGACTACAGCCCGCATTATTATCCTTGAAAAGTTCGTGTGCCATCCAATAGAGCGTTCCTCCGCCTTTTACTTGATCAATGAACATCGAAATATTAGCGGTATTGAGGTGTTTCTGAACTGCGACTCCAAAGTCGCCCAGTTTCAAACCGCCGTGTCCGTCGAGAAGGAGGTTATCGCCTGCAAATAAAAAATAAATGTCAAGTACAGTGGAATATCAAGTGTAGAAAGGAAGAGATTTTGGTGGGACTACATGACTTAGAACTTAAACTGAACGTTGTTGCAAAATGTTGTGAACTTCCTCAAAAAACGATTTGCAAGCTGAAAACGTTATGGAATAGAATTTCTGCTGGAAAATTTATGTATTCGTAATAAATTATTATTCTCGCCAAAAATTACAGCATCTCTTCGAATCCCCTCCCACGCCTCGACTTTTGAATATGGTCTTGCGTGACAGCTAAATAATCGTATATATAAATGAGCTGAAAAATACGACACCAACATTTTATGTCATTATGAACAATGCCCATTCCATGAATATAAACAAGTCCTTCAAGCATGTGGCGAATGTAAGTGACAATTTTATGTTCTTCTAATGGACCACACTGCTTCATTACTTGAAGAAGTGAGCCAGCAGCCATGTATTCGATAAAAATCACTGTCTCATGTTCTTTAGAGTAAGTTTTATATCCATAATAATCGATAATACGTGGATGACTTAGCTTCTCCAGTTTTTCTGCCTCTGCTTCAGCGTATAACATTTCCTTAAAAAGCAAAACAATGCATTCAACAATTTACAAAACAAATTTCGAAGACATTTTTAAACGTGCATATTATTAATGCAATGAGAAAATTTTAACGGAGAAATATTACGCTTCTTTGACCAATTATTACTGTTATAAATAGCCTGCAGGAAGCGCACTAATGAGTTACCGTATTCTAGGGTACAGTAGTAATACACGCAGAAATAGTAGTACACCTTACAGAGGGTTTGAAATGTACTACTATACCCATGAATACGGTATATTTTGGTTATATCCAGTTATTTTCGGTTTTCTTACCAATCATCTCGCTTGCCGCAGTTGTATTTACAACTGTTGTAGTTGCAACAGTATAATGAGAGTGCCCCCTGTGCCACTATATGTGGTACTACTTTTTAGAGAAGATATCCGGCAGCGGTATTTACAAATACGAAAAATAGCAAAAATATCCGTTAAAATTTCTCCTGTCTTATTTTGGTTTACCACACTATGTTTTGATATCTAGCGTCGCGCCTGAATTCATATTCAGCTGAGGCTGCAATCCGAAAAATACTGTGTTTGGAATGATCTAAAAAATTGCAGAATCTGTTTACCTGTTTCGAACGCCAAATTATTTTTTTAAGAACAAAAAGTAAATGCGTTTTCTTTTCGATACATTTGAAGACCTCACCAAATCCTCCTTCTCCAAGTTTTACTTGCACCACGTATTCAACAGGAACAAACTGAAATTGTGTTTGTTCAACTCAATGAACTCAATGAACGCAGAAAACTCAGAAAACGTAGAAAAGTCAATAATTTAAAATACTCTACTTTTTTTTTCACGGATGGCGATGGGATGGGACTCAGTATCGTTGTTGCAATCTTCTGGATTTGGCTTGCAGCAGCAGTGGATGTTATTGGTTCGTTCTGAAATTGATAGAATATTGCTAACTGAATATTTGGAATTTATTGGTGGTAATTTATTGTTCCAAGGCGATTGTTATAATTAGTTTTCACATTCAGGCTATAAGTACTGCATATTGTAGATATATTAATAATATACTGTAAGCGCAAACGGATCCTCAAAAAATTTAAAATAAGAAATTTGATGGAATGAAAAGAGGGATTTGCCACCTTTCAGCCAACGATCCGAAGGCATACTGTACTACCTATTCAAGGGATGATTTAACAAACGAGGTTCTTCAAACCTTTCTGGAGTAAAAAATCGAGAATTTTTTGGAAATTTTTACGGTGACCCGTAATTGTAACTCGGCTTAAATTCCTGTTCGAAATAAAACTTACAGTTTGCTTCATACGACTAGGTATGATGGTTTCCAGTAGGTATTTCAGAAATTTTTTTTCATCGAGCTCATATTTTTCTGCTTCTTTCGAGTTCAGAAATACACAATTACTGACGAGGAAAAGTGGCCTGTTGAATTCGGAGAGAGTGTTTTCGAACTGTTCTTGCGCTAAACCAGAGTACTGATGACTATTTGCTATTTTGAAACACTTGTAAAATGACCGTTCAGTAACTATCGAGTACTTATGACAGAATTTTCTAAGCACCAAGCATTTTCTGTGGTGCCTTGGTGCAGTTAGCCAAAATGTTCTCAGATTTCACTGAAACTTGTCATTCTGAGATATTTCGGTCTGAAATTTCCAAAAATAGTATCAGAATTAGAGGAAAAAATATCTGATAAGATATGATAAGAATTTCGCATCATTTCTATCAAATTTGGTTGAGTTTTGAAAAAAGTTTTACTTTCAGTTTTTCAATATGCGAAATTTGAATTCTCATCATATCATATCAGCAATTTCTTTCCTCGAAATGCTGACGCCATTTTCGGAAATTTCAAACCAAAATACCCCTGAATGAAAAGTTTCAGCGAAGTCTTAGAAAAGTTTGTTAACTGTGCCAAAGGCAGCTTGGTGCTTAGAAAAAGCAGGTAGTTGAAACAATATTACTTCGGTTTTTTGGACCCACAAAGCATGGTAATGCGATGGATATGTCTTTTGGTAACACTGGTTTGAGTCTGATTGGGGCAGTTAATTTTTGCTCTTTATGAGTAAACTTCGCTTCAGTTTCCGATAGCAATACCGTGATCATTCTGTGAGCATTATCTACAGGGTGCAGTGAACGATATGAGAAAGTGAATCTTATTATCATTATTAGTAATTGCATTATCATTAAATAATTTTTAAATTTTTGATTATTATTATCATTATCATTTTTCAAACGATTCTCAATATCATTATGAGATTCTTCTCATTAATAAATAATGATATTCTCAGAAATTTTCTCATTAAATTTAATACCATAAGCGTTAGCCAAAATGCTAAAATTGGCAAAAAAATCTGCAAATTAGATGCATAATGTCGAAAAAATTGTAATTCTGTCATCATTAGCATAAATTAGGCGTGACAATATCAATGATAATAATTTCTCATTTTTCAGAAGCTAAATAAATGATAGTGATATCATTCTCATTTTTTATCAATATTCTTCCTAACAGTGTGAATGGGATTGGAAAAGTTCGCCTAATTTTGGTCGCTAAAACTCTGCTCTTGGTAGTTAACCTGTAACACTGCCAATGATCAGACCAGGTACATTACGAGCAGGGATAGATGACTGGAAGGTACAGTAAAGCACCCGTTTCGATAGGAAATGACGATGTTTCCTACCCCACTAATTTCCCGCACCATATCGGACCCTTTTGAATACAAATATAAACTTGGAATCGCCTAACACCACCACTATGCCAATGCATGACTTGAATCCAGACTCAGGCGCGGCCACCGAATGGCCTTCGGATATCCAGACCAGTGGGTCCTTTCTAGTTGAGGGTTGCGAGCTAGGCCCCAGACAAGTGCGAAAAGGGGATATTTTGATAAAAATTTTAGAATTAACATTAGGTATTATTGAGTCCTGGTCGGTTTGATCCCTGACATCCTGGGGCCAGCCATACTGACCTCTGCTTAGGCCCGACAAAAAGCAGCGCTTCCTGCTATCGTTCACCGTGTCACACATGACTGAATCTGATTAACCAACCTTTGCGAATGAAATCTGATTTGCTCTGTTCAGTCAAAATGCCTTCATTTTCATAGTCATCGCGTAGATTTGTGTCGCATTTCGTCCATACAAATGCAAAAGGAACACTGGCATTTTTGGCATCGATTGCCAGTTTCCTTTCAATCTCCCCAAAGATCGGACAGACTATTACAAGGAAGTCGAACGCAAATAACATTTGATCGCTAAATAATGAAGATTCACGAGTAGCAGTAAACAGGTATGCAGCATACAAAGTTATTCGCAGAAAATTATAAACTTGCACATACTCGTTTGCATATTTAAGAAGTAAAAAGCATATAGGACATATCGGGCACAATCAATAAAATGAATTTTTAGAATGAAGAATGAATCTCATAATCGAAGAGAACTGTTAGGGACAAGCATGTATTACTTACTTGAAATACGTGGCTGAAGGCACACTCTGTGAATTTGTTCCAGGAACGTCCCAGAGAATAATATGTTTTAACTCCTTGCTTCTGAAGTGATATTTTTCGATTTTCTCAGTTGTTTCAAAGCTTCCAGCTTTCGCGTAATCTTCGTCTCCCAGCTTAAGCTGTCTCAATGCATTAATGAGCGACGACTTGCCCGAACTCATTTTTCCACAAAATACGATATTGTAATCATTATCCTGCAAGTATGACTTTTATTATGACTATTATCACTGAAAGTTTCATTTTTCAGAAAGCTTACCGTGTCAATGCCGAGTTTTTGATGCGCCAATGCTCTCTTATTCTCAAAACCGGTCGGGAATCGCTTTGTAATTTTCGGCTTCAGTTTTTCAGCGCTGGTTTTCGGCTTCGGTTTTTCGCCTTCGACTTTGGCATTCCCCTCGCATGGACACTTACAATCCTGAAATATTCATTGCTCTTACCAAAAATATTGATCACATATTTTGAATGCTAAACTATAGAAATTGAATGTAATATAAATGAGATCATGGTATACACATTCGGTCTCAAATACATTTATGATCATGAGAAAAAAGAAACTCATTACGTTAAACCAGCTAGTTAAAAAACACTTCTAGGCGTTTATGCTCAACCTTCAACTCAACATTTTGCCAAATCAAGCAATATAATCCATTTGCTACTATTTATGAATATATGGTGTATTTGTTATACTGTTCCGATTGCTACTGAAACATGCCCACACCTTTGAGTGATAGCCTGAATCGCCACTCCGTCGAAACGCCGAATTAATGTCTAGAGTATATATGTGAAATTTTTCTTCACAAGATTCGAGACTGCATTTCCCGCGCAGGTAAATATAATCTTTTGAACAATCTAATTTGATTTGTTTGGTTATGACATGTTGATCCATGTCCACTGACAATCGCTTCCAGCACTTTAACTTCCAATTGCAATAAATAAGAAAGCCCAAACTGCTTTCTTCATAAATAATGTAAAAAAAGATTCGATCACCGATCACCGTTGGCGGATACCAGATTAATTTTGTTTCTTGTATGTTCGACCATTTTTCTTCCTCATTTGCAATGGTGATTTCGGAGATCAATTCAGAGTTTTCAGGAGACCTTTCAGAAGACCAATTCAGAGAAAGTAAGCGCTCATATTTTTCACTACCAAGATCGATCCAGTGAATTACGTCTGACTGAATAAATGGTACTGACCAGTTACTGCCACTTAGTGCATAACTGTGAAAAAGAGTTTGAACTTTCTCAGTGAAACATCCATTGCTGTCAACATCAACTTTTACCAAACTGAAGATTGTGTTCATTTTTTTACTCTTGAAATAGTGAACAAAATAAATCTGTTTGTTCTCGTCTCGAAATAAATATTTGGTAGACTGATCTAATTTATCGTCGGTAACTTTAAGGTAGTGCTCATCCACTGCAGAAATTTTGCTGTCATCCAACAAAAATGATACCAGGAAAAATTTTTTCGTTTTTGATTCCACTACTATCGCAATTGTAAATGTGCTTGTGTTTTGAATTGCTTGAATGTCGCATATTACTTTTTGTCCAACAGTTGTTTTCCGATGATATGTTTTCAATCTATTAAATTGTTTTTGGCTGAGACTAATTTGCGCAAAGCAATCTTGTTCGTGATCGTAAACAAATTCATCTTTTCCATCGGGGGTTACGCAGAACAAATGATTTTCAAATGGTCCTCCAGCTAATCGCCGAAGTTCAAGGCATTCCACGCCTACGGTCGGTTTGAATTCTAAAAGTATGATTGTGAGAGATCCATACTTTTCTCATGAAATTGAATTTCCTTTAATACTGTTTATTCCTGTTTATCAACCATCAGCAAATGGAATGATTGAAAACAAAAACACTTGAACCACAACTAATCAACATACCATCGGGGAGAGTTTGCATAGCTCGCGGATTGGTGAAAACACCAGGACCGTTGTCGTAGATGGCGCGCATTTTGAACACGTATTTGGTGTCTGGTTGGAGTGCGTCTCCAAGACGGTATTCTTGGTCTTCGCCGCCCAAAATGTCAAGAAGTATCCTGAGCAAGGACAAATACGTTAAATATAGCAAATAGTAGGCGCTTCTGACATAAACATGGAGATTTTGGTAGTCTATGCATCGAATCACATTTTATTGCGACAGTAAGTAGAACTACAACTTTCTATCCAAAAGCTTGGATACAAATATTTAGGGTCATATTGTCGTTGAAACATAAGAAATAGTTTGGGGTCAAATCCTGTTACTATTAGTGCTTTCGGACATTTCATCGCGGGCGTTTCATCGCGTTTTATTTCATCGCGGTACATTTCATCGCCGTGTTCATTCATCGCCTTACTTTCATCGCGGTGCAGAATTTTTATCGAGTAGGAAGGGAAGAGGGGTATAGTGGGCAATGGGCATCCTTCCACAATCCTAATTTCTATGATACTGTATATGAGACAATATCTCAGTCACTGTTCTCTCTTACGACCATACCACGTTGAAAATACGGCATCCCGTCTGATCTGGCAAGTCAAGCAACGTTGGGCCAGGTTAGTGGATAGGAGACGGCCTGGGAATCCCTGGTGCAGTAAGTAATTTTTAATGCAGCAATACTGTTTCCAAAAGACAGCCTGGAGAGTGGAGGGGTGCCCACTATGCCCCTCTTTCTCTTCTTACTCGATGAAAAATTCTACACCGCGATGAAATGTACCGCGATGAAATAAACCGCGATAAAACGCCCGCGATGAAATATCTTACAATCATTATTAGTCTATATAAGAGATCTCCGATGATTGAGAGCAGCGAATGACCCATAACCTCTGGCCACATCCCACTCATGCGGCACAATATTGCATTGCTGCAATCTTGGACGCACTCGCTGGTATGAACAGTTCCCGAAGGACCCTCACAGAAGTTTTCATGGTCTCATAACCCAATATCTAAAGCGCAAACAATTTGATCAGTATCGCTTTTAAAGCATCAAAGTTTGTCTATGGCGCTTTAAAGTCGTCAAAGTGTTGCGTGAATCGCTAACTGGGGGTATCTATCTTGCGGTGTGCTTCGGCCCCCATAACCCATGATCCGGCCCTTTTGAATAGTGTCACGGCCCGCCTCGATTACTTGGGAGCTAAGGGAGGGGGCGCGGAGGGCATTCCCCCTGTTTTCAGGGGCTAGAAAAAATGATAAGGTCCCTTTGAAGACAGTTGACTTGCTCCCTGGTCACCAAATTTATTTCCCCCCCCCAATTTTCGATTTATGGCTACGCGCCTGTTAGGAAGTTTCAAGAAGTCATTGAAACCTTAAGAAACGAACAAATTTGAGCATAGGAGAAAATTCGAAAGAGAATTTTAAGAGATGAAATAAAGCTTCAAAGCGCACCATTTATCCAATGGCGCCTCTGCATCACCTTCCATGTGTTTGTCGTCGGAGATGTAGTACACTTTGTAGCCAGTGGGAGTGTCTTCTACTGGTGGCTTCCAAGTAATGACAGCATTATGCTGTTTTTCGGGTTCCACTTCGAAGTCATGAGGCGGCGTCTCGCGAGCTGCAGCAAATATCGGTAAGGAACATGTATTAATATGAACATTACATTTATGCGCTAAAAATGGATGCTTCTTCAAAATTAAAGCTGAACTGAGTTTCGACGATGACGATTTAGCCCAAAATTACCAATAATAACTGTGAAATTAGTACGAAATTGAAATGGTTATATTTCTAACAATTCTTGGTAACAGATTGCAGAAATTTTCTCGTCGAATTTTGAATCTAACTCGCCTGAACCCCTAAACGGTGCGTAGTCGCGTCACAACAACTCGCAATGAAATGGCTCAATTAAACATATTCTTTATTCAATAAATACACGGTGCTCAAACTAAATGGCGTTCGACGCTCCCACCTACGTAACTTGAGCATTGATAATGCTCAATGCATATCTGCAGTAAGCAAAGAAAGAAAATGAATATTGTTAGCCACATTTTCTTCAGTAATGCTGAGAACCTGATTGCGCGTATCATGTTTAAATGTTTGCTGCATTTCGCATCCGTAATTGTTTCATACAATGGGCCTGTAACACAATCGTTTTGCAAACTGTTTTCGTAAGTTAATTAATACTTAAGTCCGTTATAAAGCATAGCGCTGAGTATCGCTAAATATTACTTAACTTTACGACACGATTGTGTTACCGACCTAATGTTACCTTTCGAGATCGTGCGAATAGTGAATATTTTTGAATAGGATCCAGGACCGTCTTGGTTGACCGCCTGAACTACAACCGCGTAACCAGTTTCTGTCGAAATAGCGTCTTTGATTCTCCCCTGCCATTTATCCTGATTGCCAACCTCGATTTGATAGCACAGCCATTGGCTAATCGGTTGTGAAGGCACCTGAAATTCACTTCATATGTGTGAATCACAGCGTTACAAATGTTACATGCAGAATTGAAAGTTCTAGGAGCCGAAAGAGTATGAAAGTAGGAAAGAGGGGTGGGCAAAGCGAAAATTGTAGGCTTTTCTGTATGCCAGCAAAAATGTTCATTTTTGAGAATGCTCATCTGCATCGTTATTCCGGTGCCTAGGGACGAATGAATTCATACACAAACCCAGTCGGCAATGAACGTTCAACGAATAGAAATACATTAGTTTTCATAATTATCGACAAAAACTGTAATTCACACATAAGAAGTGACGATGCGGCGGAAATTAGTCTGCCGCATCCTTGTGACATTGAAAACTTGGCAACCAAAATCGTAATGAACAACCTGTGCTTCCTGATTGACTGGATTCTGATCATCCAATGGAATGTAGTAGATGACGTAGCGAGAGATCTCACCGTTCGACTGGCTGGGGGCTTCCCATTGGACATCAATTATGCGTGGCTCGTCCGCCGATATCTGGATATTCTCTGGAGCTGCTGGGCCTAAAAATATACCGTACATTATGTGAATATTGCCTCGGATGCTTTAGGGAATTACAGTATATATTAGCTAGAGTGTATGAGGGAATCTCTAAAGTCTGATGGATAGCAGTGTAATGGGGTTTCGTAGAGCTCGTTCGGACTCTCTTGAGACATGACCAGGATTATGGTGAGGGATTGTGGGTCACTGGGGGTGCGAAAATTTATCATCCTAGCAGAAAATTAAACAACACTGTATATGCATCGCTATCTGGATCCGCTTCAAGCCACACTGCCTTGTTAAAGATGTAGTTATGAGAGCAAAATAAACAAGAAGAATTTTAAAATAAGAAGAAGAATTTTGTGCAATTTTGTTAATTGCTATTTGTCGTTACTTATCAATAAATAACGATATGGTGAAATAAATTTTGTCTATTTACTGACTACGCTAATAATAATAAAAAGACGGGCAGTGATTTTCAAGGCATTTTCTGATGCCCTAGCCTTATGCATTATGATTTGGTGGCTTACCAGACTGAAGCGGTGGGTACGGTTCCGGCGCGTTCCAACGTCTGACATCGAAAACGTAAATGTGGACTTGTACTTCGCAGGTTTCGATATTGCATTTTCCAGATAGATAAAGCTGACCGGAATTTGAACTAGATAACATTCCTCGGCCCTTGTGCAAATCAATGAAGTGCTCATGAAAGTGAATGTTGCAAAGCTGCCAAGTCTTGTTTCTCCAGTCGCAATAGATCATAATTCCAGTTCTACTCACTTGTTCATATAAATAAAAGAAAATTTGATTGCCGATTGCTGTCGGTCCAAGCCAAATAGACCCCTCATTTATTTTCAATCTTGTTTCGTCAACTGCTATATTGATTTCAGTTTCATTTTCGGAAAAGAACAGTATTGAGCGTAAACGTTGTATATTTTGGCTGTGAACCCAGCATATAGCTCCTGATCGAATAATTGGTTTTCTCCAGTTACCGTCCAATGATCGATTGTTGAGTAAAGGAGTTGGAGTTATTCTTCCTTCATCGTCAACTTCAATGTTCACTACATTGAATATGGTTCTCTCACTTCTCCAAATTATTCTGTTAGTGACTGAAATGCAGTCGTAAGAAATAACATAAATCTTTTCTTGTTCATCCGTTGTTAGGCATATGGATCTATTTCTGCCAGTTTCAGCGATCCCAAGGCTCTGTTCATTGATGACGAAAAGATTTATGTCGTTGAGTAAAAAAGAGACCACAAAGCTTTCCTGCGCTTTCTTTATTAACGCTATGATATAGGTTTCAGAATTGCGAGCGATTGCTTGAATGCCATACCATGACCATGTATGAAAATTTTCGCTATTATTTGGCGCCTCTGTTATTAAACAATCCCATAGTGTATCGTGCAGGTTCAATTGAAAAAAATGAGACCGTATGCGATCGTAATAAAATGCTATATTTCCATCTGGATGGATGCAAAATAAATCGATGTCGTCGAAACCTAAAACGGATATTCATACATGTATTGTAACAGATGTAGAAAATCGAGAGGTTCAGGAAAAATTCATTGCATATATCGCAATTTTGTCCACACCCGCGAAGCTCGAAAAAAATAAACCCATCCAATTGTCATGCCTAGAAGTCAAGAGGTCAGAAAGCGACTCTTGGATATGATTTGCATATCTAACAAGGAAGTCGAATTACAAAGAATCATTTTGATTTCCGTCATCAGTGCATCGCGCATTCAAAAGCCGGAGAATTTTATTTTAACTTCAGGGTCCTTCTAATATACTGGTAGATTTTCTCGTGATGCATCAGAAGCAGTACCAGAAGCCAAAAATTGGGGTGGAATTCAAAAGATGGGGAAAATTTCAAAATTTTCTTCACAACTGTCGAAATTATTACAATTGTTGGGGGAATCTAAAAGACAGGGGATCCTCCTCCTCCGCCGGATTCCCGGTCAAAATATCGAGGCCCAAATATCGAGGGACAAAATGTCGAGGGGTGCAAAATATCGAGGGACAAAATATCGAGAGTATTTTATATCGAGGTACAAAATATCGAACCTTCATTTTTTGGTCAACATTGAAAATAAATTTTGGTCGTCCACGAAACCTGACTGCTGACCGCGTATCACAATGTGCAAGTGACTTATCAATGACAAGA
>JAQGAX010001358.1:0-11401 GCA_034698105.1 Plectus exinocaudatus | reverse complement strand
CAGCGCTAAATTTTTAATTTAAGGAATTCTTTTGGACTTTGCATTTAGGTCATTGATACGAGTGCGATGCGATGTATAGTCATTGATAGGACATGTCCACGAATTATTCCAGAGTAGGGAAGATATATTTTGTTTGATGTCATGTCAGCAGGACAGGAGAAACCTCATTGCAATTTATACAATCTTTGTAATCAAATCGTGCGAGATGGTATATAAAACTGTATGCTGCAGTTAAAGTTGAGCTGCCGTGCCCTAAAGAGTAACACAATAGGGTTTGCTACGAGAATTTATTCGCGTTCCCCCTTCAAATTTTTCATATTTTATTTGACTTGCAAAAAATCTCAATTTAAGATAGATTTTCCTTCTGCCAAAGAAAATGGACAGTTCTTCTTCATCATCGTCAACGATGAATGAGGTAGTCTGCTCTATGTGCAACATGTCGATGGCCCGGTCAGACCTGGAAGGTCACATCTGCTCCGAACACCTTGACTACTATCCATATGGCTGCGGATTCTGCGGCCATTGGCTGGCTACCGAAGATCTCGCTCACTTCCACGCACAGAAACGGCAGCACTTGCCCATGAAGGTAAGCATTCAAAAAAGAATACAGTATAATGGGGATATAAGCATACCTTAATGGGTGTCCGAGGCCGGGGGGGTTTGGACCTTCTCGGGGGGGGGAGGGGGCCAGGCCAGGGGGGTCGGACCCCTGGCTGGTGAGCGGGTGATCCCCCTGGACCCCCCTGGTTACAGGTATGGATATAAGAGACCCGGATAAGAGAAATCCGGGTTTAAGAGACTCGTTTAAATTTCCGTACTCAGTGCCAACACACGTAGGCCCTGGATATAAGAGATATTTTTCGATTTTCCCTGCATTCTCTTATATCCGGATTTCACTGTAATTATAATTTGCATCGCAAGTGGGAAGAATAAGCATGCGTGAAATGGATGTATGGAGATAAGAGAAATGACGCCTTTTTTGCATCGTCGCGTTTGAAATCGTGCAAATTCTGATCTTCGTGGTGCTTGCCCCTACTGTATTTACAGCGTGTATCTGTGTCTCGAAGCGTTTGGAGACGAAAAGGAAAATAATGTCTTCGTTTATGTCAGAATTTATCGCAACATAGACCAACCATAGCTAGATCTTGGACAGACTGGGACTCAAAGCGAGATCTGGCGCCGGTCACTCTTAGCAAATGGGGACCCCTTCTGGCATCTAGGGACCAACTTTTAGCTTCGTTCCATGTTCGTTTGCTTCAACTAGAATCTGGCACTGACATAGATGCTAATTAGCTTGTTTTTGAAAGTGAGAACTAATTAGATCAATCGGGATTGCTGCCTCCTACTTCAATAATCCCAAAGGAAAAGAACTTGCTTATTAATGAACGGCATCAAAATACTTGTATTTCTATAGTTGCAAACTCACGCACCTGAGCTCTCTATTTTTGGCTAAAAAAAATTGAAGAGACACCGTAGTTTTTGATATATCTTTCATTGCAAACGAGGTCTTTCAACGCAAGCTCAAGGTAGAATTGAGACAACTAATATGATAATTCATTCCTTTATTGCATCTTTATATAAGGGTACGGTTTAGATTAAAGAAAATCCGAATATGCACAAAGAACGGCGCCTGCGAGAGATTCTCCAGCAAAGTTTAACGGCAAGTGGGCATACCGGGATCCAGTCACCTCAACTCAACGTGTGGCAGCAGAATGAGAGCAGTCCTTCGTCATCAATGCATCCCGACTCAGGAAACGATTCAATCAGTTAGTGCATTGGTATTTTTTGCTGTCGAATCTGGATATCTGGATTGGGTGGGGCGAATGTCCTCTCCATCTCAGTATCTGCGTGTCATAGAAAGTGCCATGCAATATAGTATACTATATAACAAGCGCCAGGCGCCTTGCTATCTGATGTGGAAAAATGCTTTCGAAAAAGCGAAATTCAAAAGTCATCTCGCAAGTAATGGCTTGAACAGCAGCTTCTATCAATCGTCCCTGGCGTCAGGCTCATGTCATTTTTTATTTTATTTATGTGTTCGCTCAACCCGATACCATGCGATGACAACTGAGCACGAATACACGAATGTAGCATAAGAGCTAAATTACGATGTGATGAGATACATCACGGGAGCACACGGACGAGCCGGGTCGTAGGCAACCAAGATTGGTGTTTGATACCGCCCGAAGTAGGAGAAAGGTGGAGAACAGAAGAAACCAGTTATGTTACTTGATTACTGTAATTGTGTGAAAGTTAGTTAGGTCATAGTTTATGTGTTCGCCTGGTCTTGCAGTGCACGCCCAGATCGGCGGCTAATCTATGCGAAGGCACGCGAAGAACGTTTAGTTGCATTGAAAGAATAGGCGATGACTTAGTTAGACGACGCCTTTCGTTCCTCCAACTAGATCCACTTTGTCAGACTCCGTTCGTTTCAATGCCTACCCCTTCAACTTGTCTAGTCAATTTACGCCAATTTTAGCCTCATACCGCAGTGCGCAGTGTATGAACTATTCTCGTCATGGGTCTTGCCCTCACTAATCTGTTGTTAACCCCACGGCTACAATTTTTTACACTGGATGGAATAGTGGTTTGGGCCGGGGGGGGGGGGAATTTTTATAGTCTCCCAGACGGTCGGTGACAATCCACGCCAATCCAAATCCGTGACCACCTCTACTACCGGGTTTTGTATCTTATTACTTTTTAGTGGTGCCAGATGCACCGAGCCGTAGTCCGAATGCAACTCCGATGTCTCAATCGTCGACGAAGGATTTAGCCTTGGACAGCGACGCTTCATCAACTTCAAGATCGGCTGCAGAAATGCACAACAAGCGAAGTCGAGTTTTCGAACAGCAAGCGCAGAGTCCGTCTTGCCCAGGAAGCAGTTTGAAGCGGTTTGTGGTGTATTTCTTTTAATTCTTACGTGTTCGACAGTTTGGCATGCTATGATGCGATTAACGACAACGCTGCTAATTATTAGCAGAAGAAGCGTATTTTGCGAATAGAAAACGTAGCCGTAATATGTGCACTGTAATTTTTAGACAGTCTCCAATCCCCCGGGTACCTAACTCGTGTCCTCCTGTGATGATTGCGATGCAAATTCTAATGCAAACAAGTTTACTGATTACCCTGATTCTTGCAATATTTTCCGAACAGGAGCCATACGCAAATTACGTAACGCTTTTTTAGGCCTTTTTAGGCCGCCTCCCCCTCACGTAATGCCTTCGTAACGCTGCATTTGGCCAAAACGACACCCCCTCCCTATGCTTAAGCATAGCAATGACGTCATCACGTAATGCTTGCGTAACGGACCCCTGCGACCCCTCCCCCTCCCAAAGCGTTACGTAATTTGTGTATGACCCCATATATGTAACTTCTGTCTAACTCGTATAAACGCACTACATTAATTTTGATCTCCAAATGACAAAATATTACATTACATTGAGCTGGCGGTGTAGTTTTCCGATTAACTGCACAGTCCCGAGCAGTGTTGCAACTAAATAAGAAACTTAGTTAACTTAGTTGATGGCGCGCATGCAATTATTGATTACTTTACACTAAATTTCTACTGACTTTACACAGCGAGAAAATCAATAATCTGCATGCGCGCCACGTGGAAAATAACTAAGTTAACTAAGTTTTCATTTAGTTGCAACAATGCCCCAGCCGCGGAAACTTGTCCATGTCTGACCGTATAGATCGCGTCATGTAGCACGTTTAACTTCTGCCAGCATTTTTGCCTGAGTATGGTAATTTTGACCCTGATTATGCAAATTTTTTCTAGAATCCCAACTTTCGACACCTGTTACATGTATGAGTGTGCTGTGTACCCAGAAAAATTTAGGGTGCCCACTGTGAACCAGCGCCTTCTTTCTCCATCAACAGACGCCCCCTTTTCAATGCTTAGGAGTGGAATCACATGGACCGACCCATAGTCGATCGAATGTCGGAAAGGGAGCGCAAGTATTTCGACCAAATCGCGGAACGGAATCTAATCGATCGGTTGGCGCGGGGATCACGCAACTCCTCCACTCGCTCGTCCACCAACTTCCTGCTGAAACCCGAGCGTGATCGACGTATCGACCGATCTACTACTTCCGTTTTCTACTAATAAAGCACTGAACGTACCGCTGCGGCAGAATCGCGCAAGCGAATTTGCCTCACCGGTAGGTTCAGAGCTTAAGATACAATAGCGCCGCCAGTAGGGTAACTAGGGGCGCTCCCCGTGTCTTTCATTTGTCCCACCATAAATTAAAAAAGTTCATAAACGCTCTGACGTTGCCTCTTTGCGATTTGTGCAAACCCCCATACCCTATCGCCCTAGAGGGTTGCGCAGACGGCTCCCAAACGGCTCAAACGGCCCCAACTCCCCCATTATTTCTGGTGTAAATTCCAATAAAATTTCGATTCCTACGAGACGGAAGTGTTTTGCAACCTCTATAAAATTTTGGCCAAAGTTGCAGAACTCTCTAGAGGGGAGGGGTTGCGTAATCCCCCACCGTCCCGCTCTGAACTTTGTGCAGCCATAACTGGCTGAAAAAAGTGACACGCAGTCCAAACCACTCTTCAATCGGATATCTTGAATAATATGTTTAGTTTCCACTTGTTTGAAAGCTTGTTTCCGCATGTTCGACTGCATCACGATCGAAAGCAACATATTGTGTATTACTATTGTGTATCGGCTGCAGATGCAGTGTCTGGGCGGCGGTGGGTGGGGCAGAAAGGTGTTTATTGCACCGGTTGTCGCCTGGGAGGTACGCTGTTCAAAATCTGAAGTTGAAGTGCAAGAGCTCTTCGTCCGTGACCCTTGTATTAATATTTGTCTGTCATTTTTAACAACGCTGCCAATTTCTTTGGAGTTTAAGGGTAAAATGCATCAATATATGAGTGATTTCGTTTCTAAGCACCAATCAGTATGAAACACTTGTTCTCTAGATCCAGCTCATGCACGGAATAGCGTGATTTGACCAGTTAGCAAAAATTAGCAATATAATTGTTAATTAACTGTTAATTGACCGTAATTAACGCAAGTTGTTAACTGCAGTCAAATCATTTCATTCCGTGCATGACACGGATTCAGGATCCAGAAAACGAATGATTCATATCAATTGGCGCTTGGGAACGAAATTACTCACGTATGGGCGCATCTTACCCTAACTTTCCAAAGGAATCAATGACATTGCAAAATAATTTCAGCTAAATTCATGGCAAAAAAATGGCAGAAAGGTCATGGCAAAAAAATATCCCATGCTTTCTGTGGAAGCGATCCTGCCCTTCCATCCTTTTCACAGAGGGGGCTGGGATGTGAGCTGCCCAAGGCAAAATTAATGGGTACATTCGCGCTCAGCGGTTGGTCCTTTTGAAATTTGAAGCTGGCAGAACCGATGGCCTTTCATTCTTGTCGTTCACTCTGTACCCTGCAGACAAATGACTTGTTAATCGGCAAAAATATTTGTATCTCTCCTTATCACCCTAATTTGTTTTGTTAAGCGCATCTTGTTGTTCTTGTGTTTGGTTAGTATAAGATAATCACTCAATTATTCATTGCATTCGTTTGCAAATAAATTTACGTCTCATTATTCATCACGCAGAACAGACGCAGCGCCAG
This sequence comes from Plectus exinocaudatus, assembly GCA_034698105.1. NCBI lineage: Eukaryota > Metazoa > Nematoda > Chromadorea > Plectida > Plectidae > Plectus > Plectus exinocaudatus. The sequence goes on along the minus strand of JAQGAX010001358.1, from coordinate 5,796 downwards.
AATACGATGTATGAGAAGGAAAATCCAAAAAGACGAGGGTGGGAAATCCATTCAATTTCATACTAAGTGAAATTTACAATTTATGGGGGAAACACAAAAGACAGGAAGATTCCCCTGTCCCTCCCTGGCACCAAGCCTGACGCAGAATATGTTGATCGTGACGTTCCCGGATATCCGAGTATGGCGGTTCCGAAATCGAATTTATTACTCTGATTTCGTCACGTCATGCAGCTAAAGAGCGGCCATGAACCTCGGCTATTCTTCTCAAATGGTATGACCTCGCCCCTTTTGCAAACAGACAGAAAGTTCACAGGATCCGCATTGATAAGATGCTCTACTCGTTTATTGCTAGCTTTCTGACCCAGCGGTGTCTGCATTATGCAGTTAACTTAAGTTAGTCTGCATTCATTCCTTGACAGATATGCATGCTATGCGGTCATTTACTGCAATTGGTTTCGATTTTCGTTCGTGATAGCCTTGTTTTCTTTTGCGTAAAGAAGTTATTTGTGCAAAGCACTTATCCATTCGCGGAAGCTGAATAATACTCTAACAGACTATCAAAGAAGACAAAACATATCGCAATGGCGTCTTCCCTATCCGCTTTTGATCCAAATTCTGGTGAAGCCATGATAGATTGGCTGCTGAAATTTGAGAGCCGCATTAAACTGGCTAAAGTAGAAGACGAAGAAGTAACGCTGACATTGCTAAAGAGATTGCTGCCAATTAAAGTACAGAATGATGTAAATTCTCTGCGATTGCTCGAATTTACTTATTCCAAAATGAAATATGCGGATTGGTTGACCACACTTAAAGTGTTGGAAAATGCTGACAGCAAACAAATTATTGAAAGGCGCAATCGACTGTGTGTTACTCCTCAAATGTCGTCACAATCATTAGCCGACTTCATCGGTCACCTTCGCAGCATGGCGGAAAAATGCGCCTTCCCCAATTCAGCAGATCCAGAAAAACTATTTCTTCCAGTGATTTTCATGAAACGCATCTATGATGAAAGAATTAAATGGATATTAGATCTGGATGCCTTGAAATATAGCAGTGATATGGAATATCTCTTCATAGTAGCGCAGCATCTTGAGAAATCGTTTCAAGATTTGGATGATGCACTGAACTGTGAAGATAGCCCTCAAGAACACTGCTTCTCAGGTCCGTGGACTGCTACTGATCAGACGCAGTGCGCAGCGACGCAACATCTTGAACACCTTAGCTTGGATACCTCGGTAAATTCTTTCATTACGCTCTAAATACGGTGAGGGAAGTTGAGGATGTCAGAAAGAACGAATGCAATCTAGAGCAAAAATGTTCATGAAATAAAATTGGCGCGAATTCAAATATGAATACTAAAATTTGAAAATTTTCGGAAATTTTTTCGTAGGAGTTCAGTTTTTCTCAGATTGGAGGGGGTTCAGGATTCTTTTTCCTGCTGCAGCCATACATGTAAGTGGGGGTACCTCGGGGGTACCTCAGTCCCCAACCCGAGAAAAAGACCTGAGCCTCCATGAAAATCGGGCAAAAATTTTCAAAATTTTGAATTCCCACCAAGTTTTATGCTAGATTATGGTCATTCTTGACCCTGATTATGCACATTTTTCCTGAACCTCCAACTTTCGACACCTATTTCATCACTTTCATGTATGGCTGGAGGATAAAGTCCCCCAAAGTCCCCAAGAACATGTATAACCCCGAGAACCTGGCTTAAATTTCTGCTCTGGACCGCTTTCACTATAGAGAAATTTTCATTCGATCAACCAGGAAAATGTCCAGTCGCTATACGTTTCACAATTACGTGTCTTCGGTAAATACAATATATTTTTTCGACCTCAGGTCAAAGCACCGGAACAGATGATGGAGATGGATGACTTTTACCCAAACTGGTGGAATCAAGATAGCACTGAAACCGTTTGCATACCTGCCTGCCTTGACGTCGTGAAAAGTGCTTTCCTCGGACCGACCGATCCCGAAGCTGCAAACTTCAACGAAGATCTGTTCAATGAAAATGCCAGACATTATAGAGGCCAGAAAGCGGAGGAAGCTTTCCTGAGAGCCTTTCAAAAGCTACACCTCGGCGGTGTTTTCATATCTGGATTCAAATCAAGAGAGTATGCCACAAAAATAAACAAAGGAAAAGCATTCAAAAAGTTTGGTATAACTGAAGTTGAATGCGACTCGATTTTCATTCACCCACGCTTGGGGATTTTCGTCATCGAAATAAAGGCAATCGAAAAGACAAAGGCTCATTCGAACATATTTGATTCAGAACAGTATCAAAAGGCAATGTCGCAGTTAAAAATTTACAGCGAGCAAATTCCAAAAATTTTTCAGAAAATCTGCAACACTAAAGAATGCACAATTCCAATTTATGTAGCTGCTTGCTTCCCTTTCTCTTTTCTTAAAAATAAAAAACAAAGCTCTTTTATTCATATTGACCAATCGCACTTCATTGACATCAAAACACTGAAGAAAGTTTTCACTAACCGATTGAATTTTGTACCAGAAAACCCTGAGCAACTGGAACAGCTGAAAAAGTTTGCCTGCGCAATATCATCCTATCGTTCAATAGAATTTTTGTCAGCGGGAAGAAATGCACTTGCAGTGCATAAAATAATCGACATACAGTCGTTCGGTAGCGGCAGCAGTGCACAAATCGGTAAAAGCGAAATCTTTTGGACGAATGAACAACTGGCAATACTGGAGTGTAATGATCGTCATCAAATTATCTACGGGAGTCCTGGTACCGGAAAAACTCTCATTTTGCTGCAAAAAGCATTAAAAGCGGCGCAGTCTGTCAAAGACGGAAGCAAAATTTATGTTATGGCAGTGGAAAAGAATCTTGTTTTAAGGTTCAAGCAGTTTTTTGAGAAATGTAAGGATTCAATCGTGCGACACCCAAATATTATCGAACTCCGTAGTGATGTTGTTCCAAGGCAGCGACGCAATGACGAGATTTTCATTGACGAATTTCCTTGTATGGCATCCTTCATTGGTGATTTTGTTCGCCATTATGATCATGTTATGGTTGTTTTAAATGGATACGCGATCCCCACTCAAATTCATACCATGGATAGCTTCAGAAAGATAGAGGCATTAAAAAGGCTCCGTTATTTTGAGATGAACACTGTCATTCGATCTTCAAAGAAGAATTATAACGAATGGAAAAGCGAATTTTTGAATTGTGGTATACCAATAAGAATAGGACATAATTGCAAAGGTCCAACGGTAGTTCGGGTTACGGCATTTAATAGTGATCAAATTCTTAACAATATTTTCGAAATTATTTCAAAGCTGAAGAAGCAAGTCGGGGACGACTTATTTTCGAATTTAGCCATTATTACGGAAATAACATCTGCCAACGGTATTACAGATTTTCTGAAGTCAAAAAGCGTTCCCTGTGGTTCGGTCTCCGAGCAAATGGAATTAGGCAACAGAGTAGCAATATCGCAGATGCTTGCGACCGTGTCTCTGGAATGGCCATTTGTTATTATTACGAGCTTTTTTTCTTTAGAAATGCACCAAAGTTTATTCTTGTTAGCTGCTTCACGCTGCATGTCGCAAATGTATGTCATTGAGCGAGACTATATGTCTATTCAAGCTGTTATTGAAGAAAAGTTTTATGAGCTACGCCGTCTGAAAAAACATATTGATGTCGATACTTTTAAAGAAATAGTTGTTAATACGGGAAAAGAGTTTGGTGAAACGCATGATGTCGCGATTGCTATAGATGCGGCATATGCGCGCATTCGACTTAATTTTGTTTCAGACGATATGGAATTACTCTCTCCATCAATAGAAGATTTTAAAGGATGCACTACTCTTTTTGAATGCTTCGCGGCGGCAGCGCAAAGCAGCGCACTACGTAGCTTATTCTTAAATATTTATGAAGACCCGGATGACAGAGCGTTTTATAAATCGACGTGCCAAATCACTTCTCAGTCTAACAGCCCTACAAAACTATTTAATCAAATCTGTTCAAATCGAAACGAATCGGACCGAGAACAACTTTGGAGAACTTTCAGTGAGCTAAACTTGAGATTGATATCAACAGTCAATGAGGAAAAAGCTGGCAATGCCCCCGCAATATCCATTATGTTCCACGATAACAAAATGAAAAAGATTGCCACCGATATTATCGCGAGAATCATGAACTGCGTTAATCTTTTACAAACATCATGCGACGGCGATATGTTAGCTGGCGGTTTGGGCCAATTCATCGATCCCTTTTCTGATAGTCAGTGATCAGTCAGTGATTTTTTCTGATAGTCAGTTTCCTGATTGTCAGGGAACTGTGATCGAGTCATTTATTGTATAGCTACAATATGTATAGCTCTGTATTCAGTGTTACGGATCTCTGCAGTTTGTTCAATGAATCTTCAATAGCTAGCTCCTTCTCATTACACACTATAATTATTATATTTCATCGAACACAAAGAATGAGTAATGAGGAAGGCACCGGTCGACGCCTGGGAGGTACGCTGTTCGAAATCTGAAGGGGAAGTGCAAGATCTTTTTTGTCCGTGACCCTTGTATCTGGCTGTCATTTTTTTAATAACGCCGCCGATTTCTTTAGAGCTTTAGGGTAAAATGCATCAATTCATGAGGAATTTCGTTTCCAAGCGCCAATTCGAAGGAATCACTTATTCTCTGGATCCAGCTCACGCACAGAATAGCATGATATGACCGCAGTCAGCAAAAATTAGCAATATAATTGTTAATTAACTGTTAATTGACCGTAATTAACGCAAGTTGTTAACTGCAATCAACTCATTTCATTCTGTGCATGACACGGATCCAGGATCCAGAAAGCGAATGATTTACAACAATTGACGCATGGGGACGAAATCATTGACATAAGGGCGCATCTTGCCCTAACTCTCCAAAGAAATTAGCGACATTGTAAAATAATGGCAGCTAAATTATTAGGTCACAGTAAACAAATATCCCATACTTTTTGTGGAGGCGGTTGCATTTTCCTGTCCAACCATCTCTTCCACGCAGGGGTTGGGATGTGAGCAAGCAGAAAACAAATATGATGGGTACATTCGCGCTCAGCGGTTGGTCCCTTTGAAGCTTGAGGCCGGCAGAACCGATGACCTTTCATTCTTGTCGTTCACTATGTACCGTTCACTTCGGACAGATGACTTGTTAATCGGCAAAAATGTTGTACTGTATTTCCTTATCATCCTTATTTGTTTGGTTAAACGCATTTTGTTGTTTCTGTGTTTGGTTAGTTACCATAAACATTCTATTATGCTTCATTGTGTTCGCTTGCAATAAATAGTTGTATCTTGTAGCTTATCACCAGAATATCTGGATCATGACGATCCGTGTCCTCATACCATAACAGAGACTATATTCGGTTCGGAAACTTACCTAGACAATTCAGCCGACAGCTGAAACAGCGCACTCCTACTGACCTCTACAATCAGGCGCGCTGCTATCGGAATCTGATACAGTATGGGTCGCGCACGTTGAAATACGCGCTGCTTTTTGTGTGTTATTTGAGTCCCGCAAGAGTATACTATCGTCCCTTCGAGGTATGCACTCGAGCGCGCGAGCACGAAAATGAACTTTATGCGCGATTTGAAGATGAACTAAGCCGAATTGGCGAAAGTAAAGTCTACTTCCGAAATACCCATACTCGAGTTAGTAAATAGCCGCAAAGTTTTGTTTTCACTTCAGGGTCCCTTTAAACGTGTTCGCAAAATAATGGCGAAAAATTCCTCGAGGTTACTATGGACGAATGAGGGTTTTAGTGTGGGGGTTATATTAGACAGAATTGGGGTT
>JAQGAX010001357.1:0-11402 GCA_034698105.1 Plectus exinocaudatus | reverse complement strand
GCATCCTGTCGCGTTAAGCTCCTATGAATATAAATATTGGTGACGCTGAACTATTTTTCGCATTTGAATGTTATCATTGGCTCTCTATTGTGTTGCTGTATGTGTGAGGGATAGCGAATGTTGAACAATTTTGATTTGCTTGGTGATCGGCCGTGTTTGCACCCCTTAACTGATGCCATCTGCTGGCGATTCTTTTGGTCATTTATGATTGGCGCGGCACTTTGGAGACGCCCCCTCCCAAAAATCGGAATCAATCAGGAATCAATCTTTTTTAAGAAAGTAATCAGATGGACACTCTTAACAACAAAATCAGTCAACTACTGCGTTGCAAATCGTTTTTATGAATTCCGGAAGGAAGCAATTTTTGAATTCCCTCCCCTTAATTCCGTTGTCAAAGTGATGCGTAATGTAAATGACCTTAAGGACGTCGTAGCTCGTCGTATTGACAGACAACGTGCTGAGAAGCTGCCAAAATCGATTTGTGTTGTGCACTGATTGGTGTGGAGTGGTATGGTGGCTTATAATTGAGCTATTCACGAATTACGAAAACGCTTTTTTGAGACATTCAACTTTAGGCTCGACAAGCGTAATCTTTCTTATTCGATTTTGAAATCTGCGCTTATTTTTCTGAATTTTGCGAACTTCTTCGGGTACTTTAGTATTTAGAATGCGTTTCGTAATCTGAATAGCTCTTGTTGGTCTCCAAGTGATTTCTCTGTTCGCTGGTCGTACTGCAGTTATGAGTGTGCATCGCGCAGCAATTTAAAGTCGCGATCGTTCAATTATGGCGGTCGTTGGTGGTAGTCTTCGTGTCTTGCATACTGGGCGTAAATAAAAGTAACTGTATCATCTGGTGAAAATCAACATATGCATCTTACAACATAAGCGATTACGGTAGATTGAAGAGGACTGAAAACTGAATTGGCGAACGAACGAACTCGTCTCTGGCAGTGTCATGAAATGTATGGCAGAGAACACGAGAATGCATACATACTCGTATATTGATATTCGCTTGAGCTATAACGAAGACTGGAGCCTATTTCATATAACTCTTGATAGTTAAGAATTGAGTTTGCTTCATCACGTGAAGAATTAGGACTCAGTTGGATATCTTCACCTTAGTCTCAATTCTTCACGTGATAAAGGAAACTTAATCCTCAACTCTCAACAGCTTTATAAAGCAGACCCCTGGAAGGAAACCAAAAGCCTACTCCTTATTTCTTTTTTTTCAATTTGCCAGATCGATAGTATTGTTCATTGTGCAGCACAACCTAACTATTTTTGAGTCAAAAAACAACCATATAAAACTGCTTGTTCGCAAAATGAAAAGTGAAGTTAACCAGCGTTTTTCCGATGCTCACTATGAGGGCACTGCACCTGTGCATTGCTTATGAAGGTCCCTAATGGATCACAACACCGGAATCGCAGTGTTGTACAAACATTAAACTGAGAAGATAAGACCGAGGCCATCGATCTAACGCATTGCCAATTGCACTAGCACGTAATAAAATAGTTTGGTGTTTATGCTTGCAGCGCAGCCACCAATGAATCACTATCCACCAATTTAGGAAAAAAAATTGTTGCCGTTGCTGTTATTTTTAATGCGTAGCCTCAAGTGTCCATCTATTGTTGTGCCAGCAACCCTAATTCTGATTTTTCTTATTTTAAAATATGCGCTTGACTTTCCCAGTGTAGAACAGCTTTTGCTTATTCCTCTGCCTGTGCTATTTCGATTCAAAAGTGCAAGCAGAACAAGCGAAACTCTTTCACTTGTTACCCATAACTCGCAATCAGTATTTCGTAACTGCGAAGTCGACAAGTTACAAGACCACGAGATAGTTGTTCGAAATTTAACAGCAACAGCAAAGCACCAGGTACGCATACAATGCAATGCCCCCTACTGAATATTGCTTTGCTTTACTAGAGGGCAGAGGGCTTCGGTTATAAATCGAGTAGCATGTAAACTGACCGATTTCTGTATTCTTTTAAATACGTTACAAACAGTGCAATTAAAAGTAAGGGAAAGCTTTTCACGACTGATTGACGTTTATGTTCCAACCAACTGCGTTGCAAGTGGCGTGAGTTTGTTTGATTTGAATTAACTTGCGCTGCAAAATTGAATTCAAGCGCAATAAAAAACCTCTCGCGGATTTTTCCTTCATTGTTGTTAGTTCAGCAGTTAGTTCGTTAGTTCAAAGTAAATCCAGCAGAGCGGCGATGCAATAAAATCGTTCACTAGTTTCATGTTAAAGCCAACGGAAAAACCAAAACCGAAAACGAGTCAGCTAAAGAGTAATTATTTTTAGGCGAACGCATTGGTAATAACAAACGCTAAGAGAAACCCCGGAGTTGTAGTTCGAACAACGCCTCAAGGATGCAACGAATTTGTGCACGTAAGCTATTGCGATACTTTTACTGTCTGTTGCAGCTGTGGTACCTATTGAACCATTCGAAAAAAGCAGTAACTATTTATTTCCAAATTTCGCTGCGCACTTACGTAAAGTTTTTTCATATCTGCAATTTTTTGCATCGCAAATTCCCAAACCAGATAGCGGATAAAAATTTGTGAGAATTATTTAATAAATGAAATATATTTCAGGTTGTGGTTCAGCAAATCAAAAATTTTGTCAAAACATCGGTCCAATTAGAAGAGATATCAAAGATAATCGGTTCCGATGATACGCGATTCACTGTAGATGACATTCACATCATTGACTATTCTATGCCAACAATTGAATGCCAGTTTACACCTTCAGACAAGTTTACGTTGTCTGTTTCTCATGGCTCATTTGAAATCGGAGGAAAGTTTCATATGGAGAGCAAACATGGCGTTCCGTGGTCCTGGTCCGCTTTTGGCGTAAAGCTAAACTCACTGCAATTGAATGCAACAGCCGAATTGATCCGAAATTCGCGAGGAATTTTGCAGGTTTGTCACCGGCTTACTGCACTAGAAATATGAACATGAAAATAAACTAAAATTATACCGGATTTTTCCGAAAAACCGCCCCAATGAGATTACTACTATATTTCGTTTTGATACTTGCCACGAACCCAATTTGCGTCCCAAAAAGCGCCCCTCTACCTTTTATGAGGGAAGGGTGCGCTTATTTGGGGAGGGAGGTTTTTAGATAAACCCCTTACCTCAGGAAACATAAATAACAAGCAATCCAAAGTTGTGAAGTGGTACTGCATAACAATGTTTTTAATGATTGACAAATAAGGGTTACGATTTACGGTGGCAAGACAAACATATGACCCTGTCCACTCGCAACGAGGTTTAACTAATGGGGGTGAATTTTACAGTTGGATAGAGAATATTTTTTACTCAAAGACTGAAAAAAGAATGGCACCGACTTCCAACTGCATTTGATAAAGAGAAAGTGTGATAATCACTGGTTGAAGTTGCATACGTCGCCTTAGCCGCTGTTCTTCCTTCGTTCCCGTTGCAATTTCGATTGTGAAATTGCACTGTAAAACCAAAATCAATTATTGTTTTAGGCTAACATAAGCACTCAATGCGTGAATATGATCGACTCTCTTTCCATAAATTTACCATGCAACAAGGCTTCCGACGTCTTTGCATGTTGGGATATCGTAAAAATGTTAAAAAGCGAGGAAGGTCTCCAGATTTTCGCAGATATGGCGTGCAAAAGCCTCCGTCAACTGACCGATATAGCGAATAATAAATTAAATTCTTCACCGCCTTACTATCAAGTTTTTGACATTCTAAAGCTTGATTTATCTTTGATTGAAAATGCACGTGTGCAGTTCAATGCCATGGATTTCTTGCTTCGCGGTGAAACAAAACGCTCTGACGGAAAGTGTGACACCCCATTTCCGCCTCCACCAATTCAATTTAAAAAGAATATTGAAAAATATATCGGAGTTGTTCATATATCCGATTTCGTGTTGGAGTCTTTCATGTACCAGGCAACTCAAATGAAACTTTTCACCAATTTACATGCAGAAAAGATATCAGAAATTCAAGATCTGCTGCGGCTAAGTTGCGTTAAGGCGTGTTTAGGCAAGATCGCTACAAATATGTCAGCGTCGTTTTTCGCTACATCAGGTACTCTATTTTTTTATAGTAAAGTCCAAAGCTTAATCTATCAAAGAACGCGTTTATTATACGAAGCGGTAGAGTGTGCAGATACGGGGCATCATTGGGGACAAAGTTAAGGTTCATTATTATATTGTAAATTGGGCGCCTTTCCATTTTTTCTAGGCTGCTGTAAACCGGAGTGCCTTGTTCATCATTGCCGGAGGAAGCACGGTCTTCCTGCGGACAAGCTTGGCCGACTGAGGGGATTTCAATGCGATTTTTGGGAGTCCGATAATATCCCCGGCTTCGGTACCAATCAATCAAAATCTGGCTTCATTAATATTAGTTATTCATTTGCCACCCTACGTAGTGTACGTAGCGTGGTGTAAAACATCTCGGTAAAATATTTTAAATTGGCAAAGTCAAGTGATAATATAGGTAAAACGAAACATAATCAATGAAGGTGGTAAGGTAACACCGAGATACCACTTATCCAACAACTGGAGTTTTTTCGTGCCATGTATACGCCACTCCATCCCACCCCATCCCTAAGATGTCTATCCCCAGACTGAGAATAACCATTATTTTCCCAATCCTCGCGCCCATGTTTACCCTCCTGTACATGCCACTGAAGGCTTCCAAATTGATCTCCGTTGCGTTGCGGCAACCATGGTCAGTTGGGCTTTTGTTCCGTCTCTTACCTTTGAAACCAGACTATTTCTATTGGCCTCAAAAGGTATTTGAAAAAACATTTGGTTAAATTCACTGATTTCAGGTGAACTTATTCTAAATTTTTTCGAGCGGCCGCTCATTGAATTTACTCCGTCGGGCACCAAAATTATCGTCGACGTATCGCTCGAGCTTAAGTACCTGTCGCGTTATGCATATGAAGAAAAGCAAGTCGTATTGACTTTTGATTTGCAAGCTGCCATTACTATACAGAAATTGTTTTTTCATTACATCGACAAAACGCACATTAAATTGACTGGCAATGCTATTGTGCAGTCAGTCAAAGCGATTAATATATATCCTCGCATAGATCAGATGATGGAATTTGCAAACGTGCTTCAAAAAGTAATCAATTCTGGTGCGTCAAATTTGCTCAATAGAAAATTACGACAAGGATATTTAATTGAAATGAAGAACACCCTTGAGCTACGTGTTGTCGATGCCGAATTCTTGAATCGCACTTTGGTGCTTGGCATTAAGATTTTTCAAGCGTTTAATGAATGAATCGAATCTTGTTGTAAAAGAAAGTATGACAAATTGCAAAAATGTTCTTTACATATAACTATTCTGTGTTGAAATACGATGTTTCTTTGCATACCGGGTCTTTTTATGTACGTAGTATCAGAAATAAAATAGTTTTTTGGTAAATTTTATACCACCTTTTATTTCGGAAAAATTAAACAAACCTCATAATATTATTGAAGTCATATCGGAATGCTTGTCAGAAAATGCATAAATCTTACAGACCCCCCCCCCCGAGTTAACCCCTAAACCTCGCATACATTTTTGATCTGAATTTGACTGAACTAACAAGTGCATTTCTTTGCTTGATTTTAATGATACATCGTAATGCTTATGAAAATATTTTTCGCATTAAAATATTTTGCTGATATTTAATTCAAACACGGCATAATAACCCGGTCTGAATCCCGCAATGCATCTGGTCGCACAGCATTGCCATACTTATCACCAACTTACTGATATTGGTATACTAGTCATTCATTGTTATCACACAAGCCGAGACGCTCAGTAGTATTCATCAATGATCGGTGTACACGGCAGCGCTTTCTTTTGCAGTTATTCCTATTGTATTGTATTAGCAATTTGAAGTTTAAATTGAAGCCGCATAATGCCGAAAATGGAGGAGCAGTTGCTTCAAAACGCAGGCGATTCAGCTTCAACTTCGGCCAATCCAGATATTCTAGTTGATGCTCACATAAATGATGAAGTCTTTGAAGAAGTGCAAGAAGAATTAAGAATGATATCTGATTCAAAGGAAGGTTTGCGAAGGTCTTTGCAAACCTTGTGTGAACAAATGGAACTGAGTGAAATATTGGTCTCAATGTTTTCAGCAGGATATTTTACGGACCGCGACGTGCAAAAAATAGAGGTGCCTAAATCTTAGTTTCTGAGCATTGTGGAGGTACTGGATGATAAACCCAGCTTTTGGTTTTCTTCAGTTTTTTATCGCTGCTATAGGTAGCATTAGTGGTATTAACAAGTATAGATGGGGTAGTACCAGAATTTTAGAATCGGTACCAGTATCAGTACTTCTTAAATTCTGTTTTGTCAGTCCAGTATCAGTATCCGTTCCGTGAACCAAAGTACTGCCAGTATTTAGTACCAGTACCAGTACTTTTCAATACATCATTTAAATCTGCTTTTTTCATTGAATTCGCATAACTTTCCATTACATCTCTTGTCCCCTATCTAAATATTCAAATCCCATTATTCTGCCATTGCATTATTCTGTGCTCTTTTGGGATTGAGAATGACACTCTTTTTCGAACTTCCTTCATCAAAAATGTCGGATCGAAGAGGTGAGGGGCTGACAGGTAAATTTAAGTAGGCCGAATGGGCTAGGGAATATCCTGCGCTATCCTAAGACAAAAGTTTTCTGGAGATGTTCTCCTGAAAAGGTTCATTCTAAATAGCGCTCACGAAAAAATTTGTCGGTTTCTTAACCAGGCGCTGATTTATGCCCGATATCGGTCGCCCTTCCTAAGCTTAATGGATCCCGCGAGATCACTGTTCCTGAAGGAATGCTCTATCCCCGCCGACATATTGTTTGCCCCACTGCCAGCCCCGACCCGTTCCTATATCTGAAGAGGTTATACGGCCTTTAGATCCGGTTTTCTCCTCATCTCTGTCCTGAAACTGAAACGCTGAAACTGGCCTGTAAGGGGTCGTGGAACCCAACTACCAAAGGCTAAACTTTTAAAAAGCAAGTGTCCAAATAGTGTAAATTATGCTATCGGAAGGCTCTGAAGACCCCTAAGCGGGAGTGGGGATTCGTACAATATCATTTTTTTCATTTTGTATGAGGTAGATCAGTGTTCTGGAACAGGTCTATCACGTACTGATTTTGATACTAATATAATCAGTACTTTAGGGACCAGTATCGGTATTTGATCAGTACATGAAAATTGCATCAGTACCAGTATTAGTATCAGTGGATTGATCGCAAAATTGATCAGTGGACTGACTTTTCAGTACCAGTACCAGTAGTACTGACCCCATCTATATTAACAAGTCCTACCAGGTGGAGCTTCTGGGAGGGGTTGGACATCCCCCACTCGAGGGGTCTGCAGCCTCGGCCAAAAATTTTCGGGGGTTGCAAAACATTTTTGTCAACTGGTGATCTTTCATACCCCAAAGTACTTTTTGGAGGGTATTTGATTCCCTGGAGAACATAGCATACCAGTGTTCTAAGTATGCACATTTGCTTAAGTTCTATAGGGATCTATAAAAAGTAAAAATGACATCAACTTTTTCGAAAATCAGGGAGTCAGCAAAATTTCTCATCTTTGGAAGGAAAATAATTGATAAAACCCTAATCTCAGCCCTCTTTGCACGCTCCGGTTTGGGGTCAACCAGTCCCAAACCCCAACCCATCCCCTATGCTCAGAGTGAATACGGCAATTTCTTTCGGAACATCCCGTTTCCGTACCATTTTTTGTCTGTTATGATTGAGTTAAAACGGATGATATTTGCAGGCTGTAGCGACGCGTTACGATAGAAATAACATATTTGTGTCAGTTTTGAGTACTAAATCTCAAGGAGCATACTTTCATTTTATTAAGGCCTTATGTGAGACAGGTAAAGCACACTTGGCAATGGACGTGAGTGATAACTCAGCTCTTGCGTTTAAAGACAGGAAGACACGTGTTGAATCGATTTTAGCACAAAATACATCAACGCAATCAGAAGGGTTTGCAAAATTTTTAGTTTTTTAATTCGTGATGTATACCGTAATTATATTTTTGAAGAGAGAGTGTGTCAATCTTTACGTCATATTTATGTGTCGTAAGGCAGGTGTCTACTTTTCAAAAAAAATAACATTGTAAATGTGGCAGTGCACTATTTGTCTTTTGAAGCGTAAGGGTTATTTCATGATTACAATAGTGATTTCTTCATCAGTAAATAAGGGTGTGTTATTCGCGGCAGTCGAACACAGCACGGCAAGCACATTTTGTGCCGAGTTCATCGTGAAAACGGATCCGTGAACTGAACGCCACAATAGCTTACAGATTGCGAATACCGTCTTTATTCTACAATATGACATGCCGTACTATTTTTCAATCACTCTATCACCGTTTTTCAGTTGTAATTTTTCATTTTTCTGCTAAAAAAATGTCTCAATTAAATATACATGACAAGTGAAATAAATCGAAATTCAAATCGTTAGAAATTGTAACTACAATAAGATCGACCTTTATAGTCTTTGTCTTACATACCGTACTCTTGAAGGCTGCCGTACCATAAGAGGCTGCCGTACTATGTCGATGTAATATCCGAAATATGACGTTTAGCATGATTCTGACTTTTTTGCAGATACAAAGATCTTATTGTAAAAGGTCAAATGTCAAAGGCTTGGTTTTTTATTAAATTTCTGCTGCTGATATGTATTGCCGGTGTTATTGGGGCAAGCATCGCGTTTTTCGCGAAAGAATGCCCGGATCCGTGTCCACCAATACAGTCAACGTTGCCGACAACAAGTTCGCCGACTACAATTCCGTCAGTAATGACTGACTGCTACGACTGGTTCCACTTTAGACATATCACTCAGAATGGAATCTACAAAATTACTCCGATAGGAAGAGAAATTTTTGATGTTTACTGCGATATGAATACCACAGGCGGTGGATGGACGGTGATTCAGAGGTAAACGTAGTAATATACTTATATGCCGAAAAATGGCTGCCTGCAAACAGTTTAATTTAATCGATACTGTAGTTATGTAATATTGCCAAAAATATTTAGCAATGTCATTGGCAACTTCCGGCAGCTGGGAAGGAATCTGGTACAAAAATTTTCTTCTAGGAGAGTCCGAAGAGCGAGTTGGCTCACCGTTTCGTGGCGAAAAAATTTCTTTGCCAGGAAAATATTTTATTACCCTCCTCACCTTGCCCATATTTATGCCCTAGGAGGGCGAAATTTTACGGATGGTCCAAAACTGGTCCAAACTCAGATGCCAAGGTCTGAGATGAATCAAAATTAGAAACGGTATTCCTTTTTAATGCAATAACAAACTATGAGTAAAAGGCGTGTCTTATATCCGTTCATTTTTTCAAGTTTCCATTGGCTGACATTAGCACGACATTCAGCACTGCTTAAAAGGCATTGAACGAGTGGATGGAGATGTGCGCGCGACATTTAAAAAAAAGCCAATGTCTTCGATTTGACTAAAACACCATAGAAATGAAGTTCTAGCAGTTTTTAGAATCATTCCAAGAAGGTTCCGCAATATATGTGTTCGTGGTAAAGCGATCGCAGCATTAGGAGGTGATAAAAAAATCTGGTGCGACGATTTTCCACAACATGACGTATTAAGATGCTCATCATCAATATTTTCGTCCTGTATTTAGGCGCATTAATGATTCTATGGTGTTTTGGAATAAATCATGGCATGACTATTTCGTTGGATTTAACAATAGCTTGGAAAAAAGTTTTTGGATAGGACTAGATCACATTCTTGCGCTGACTACAAAAGATCCGAATGTGACTCTACGAATTGACATTTGGGAAGCGAATTGCAAGCAAGTTGTAATAGACCACGAATCAGAAGGTTGCTGGTGGGGAGAGTGGTCGTTCAAAGTAAGCGATGATTTTTAAAAGCTGTTTGTGCTGATTCCGTATGATAAAAATAGTTACCCTGGCCTACTACTACAGTATTTCAAACATCCAAACAGTGGGCTACTATTGTTTTGACCTTTCAACAAACCGATGTTACCAACACCAAAGAAAAGTAGGATTACAAAGTTAGCCAAAAAATGAAGATTAAACATTATTACTTAAAATTTTCAAGCAGTTGCAACTGCAATCTATGATGAAAACGAACTATTTCGAACGTTTTGTGCCAAACGAGTTTGTGTTTGCTCTACAGTATATGAAAATAATATACTTAAAAACGCGCTTGTCTAACTGCGCATTCAAAATGTGGAGTGTTATTTAGAGACTTGTTTGCTTAAATTAGAATAAATATGGCATGCAAAAATTTTCGTGATAAGACTAAACGCGTGATAGGCACATCCTAAATGAGCTGCCACTTTCGGCGGCCCAATAGAGTGCTTAATTTGACATTTATGCGTAGGCGTACTTATGGATTGGCCCAAAATCAAGTGGGCGGACCTTATGTAATTTCGATCATGCGAAAATCCGTCCCTCAGGGTTGAGATACATCCATGATTATCTTGAATGAATTTATTTATTTAGATTCATGACAATTTTTCTCTCAGTATTAGCTCAACAACTGCTGGAAACCTGGGTGCCTACCATGACTATTTCTTCTTTGAACATAATGGTGGTGATTTTGTCACTGTTGATCATGGAAGAACAAATTGCACGTCATTCAACGAAAAGAAATACGGGTTATCATTTTGCAGTTTTTTCATATTTCTTAATCTTATGAAATATTTATCCTTCAGTGCTTGGTGGTATAAGCAAGAAAACGATCTGTGCGGCTATTGCCACTTAAACGGCGCTTATCATACAGAGCAAATGGAAGACGGCTTTGGATTTAGCTGGTTACATACAAATGAAAATTTTGACGACTACTGGATCAAACCAGTTAAATCAGAAATGAAGATACGAAGAAGCGTATCATTCTAATCCAAATATGCTTTGCTAGCAAACTGAGTTTAAGAGATAATACGAGAAAGCTGCTTAGTTCTGGCGGACGTTAAACAAATGTTTATGTACTGCACAGTTCATGAATACGCTGATAGATGATTCTATTCCATTTTCGAGTTTTATCTTTCGTGTATAAAATATGCAATTGGAGTTAAGAGAATGCGTCTGGTATAATCAAAAATATCCATTTTTGCATCCATCAGCATACGAATTTTACCAAAGCGAGTAGAGTCTTATCCCTCCAGCACAAAGGTTTGAGAAACCTTCCGCTCCGACCTGGAACTCGTTGTAAACCTGTACTTTTTAGGCAAAATAGCGCTAATGTAATATACAATTGTCATAGGGTGGTGGCGGCGGTATTTATTATATCAGTGGCAGGTTTGTCGTTCGTCGCCCAAAAATTTGAATATTTTCTTCCTGTAGACGCTTGAGCACAAGCGTACGTGGGCGGCGGGCTACCGTAGGGCGCTGATCGAGCAGAGGCTACCGCAGCTATCGA
>JAQGAX010001356.1:0-11406 GCA_034698105.1 Plectus exinocaudatus | reverse complement strand
TTTTTTCGAACGATTTTCTCTGATCGCATGACAGTTCCACTGATTGCTTTCTGGTTTTTAATTTCTACCAGCAGCGCCGTTCCATTATTATTAAATCTCCAGTTCGGTGAAGACCCTAGCGGATTTTGCGGCGCGAAAAAGTTCACTTCTGTCGGCTGGTTCGTTTTCTATGAGTCGACAGTGATTTCCGCGTTTTTTATCGGGCTACTGGTCACCGCTGTGTATTACCATCGCTTGGCAAAGTGGTTAAAGCAGCAGCAAAGCGCCAATGGTAATCAAGAATCGATTAAATATACTCGCCAGCTAATGAAAGTAATGAAAATTTTCACACTAATGCCGGCTGTCCTGGGAACTCCCGTTGTAGGAATGACAGGTGGGCAGATGATACTGCCGAAAATTCCCATGTGGCTTTCACGTTTACTAATTGTACCATACTTTGTGTGCAGTTGCGCCAATCCCTGGTTGACGATCGCATTGCTGCGACCGTTTCGACAACGCTTCTATTCATTGATTGGCAGGCCTTCTGTTATTCACAAGTCACATATGATGACTACTGTATATCAAACTGAAATGAGAAAAATGTCTACTGCGCCAGTATTTCAGAGTGATATGAGAAAAATTTCCACTCGGACCATTGTTCATCGATTGTGAATTCTACCTCACTTTGCCGACGTACTTCGCCATGTTATAGCATACTGATGTCAGGATAATGTTCAGGAAAATGAATATAATAACTTTGAATGATACTGAAACTGATAACCCTTGAAAAATAAAAATTTCAACTGGATAACAAAACGAAGAAATTGAATGCGTTTGCGGAAAGTCCACTGTAATCAGCATTGCGCAATACCTCGGACTGAAATAGCTCGTGTAGTTTATTGAAATGAATAAAACGAAACTGCAGGGTCACTTTTGAGCGTTCATTTCAATCAACTTCACCATCCCACTATTCGAAAAGTATCGTTACTTTACAACTAATAAATACTGTTACCGTAATCGTAGAGGTACGCTAATGTCAAATATAGGACTCGATTTGAATGTTGTTATTGAATGTGCGTAGCAATGTGAAAGCGATGACGATGCGCAAAACACATTCATACAAATGCCAGATGTATGAGAAATGTGTGTGTGCATGATGTGTTCAGCTCCTGAGAAAAGACGACAATTTCTTTTAATTAGCAGTTCCTTCTCACGAGGCATGACATTTAATTCCACGTCCTTCATACATTCATATCATTCATTCACGAATATATGAATTGTTTGTTGCTTGGCTTATCTTATCTTATCTTAACTTACCACTCCTGTGAATTGAGCATAGATTCGCGATAAATGTAGCAAGAAATCAGACAGATCCATCCTTTTTTGGATTTGACGCACATCGTCGCCCATGAATGATTCAACAATTGACTATTTGTCCGAATTCTACGGATCTTCCGGTCCCTGGTTTTCTCTAGTCGCTTCTGTGATGTCATTATTCGCCATGCTAAGCGATACTTTTTTTGTGTCAATGACGCTATCATCCGCGTCGCTTCGAAAAACTCGTGCCAATTGGTTTCTGATCGCGCTTTGTTCTTCTGATTTTCTCCACTGCTCATCAATTTTGGCGGCGACGCACGCGATTTGGAATGGATCTGTGGACAATCGTAATCTCTGTGCTCGGGCCGGCTCTTTCGTCATCTCAACAGCCACTTGTAGTTTCGGATTCCCGCCGATGATTGCGGCGGAACGGTTTTACTAAATCAGCGATTTCGCACAATCCTCGAGGAAATGCTCCCTATTTCGAACAGTTTTCTCCGATCGCATGACTTTGCCACTTATCGCTTTCTGGTTTCTAATTTCTACCAGCAGCGCTCTCTGCCCTTGCTACTAAATGACCAGTATGGTGAAGATCCTCGTGGATTTTGCGGCGCGAAAAAATTTACATCCGTCAGTTGGCTGATTTTTTACGAGTCAACATTGGTCTCGGCGTTCTTTTTCGGGCTATTTGTCACCGCTGTATATTATCATCGATTGGGGGAGTGGTTAAATCAGCAGCAGAGCACCAATCATAATCAAGAATCAATTAAATACACTTGCCAGTTAATGAAAGTGATGAGAATATTCACACTTTTGCCAGCTATCCTGGGAAGCCCCGCTGTAGGCATGACAGGAGGGCAGATGTTACTGCCGAAGATTCCTATGTGGCTTTCACGTTTGCTGATTGTACCGTACTGCGCATCCAGTTGCGCCAATCCTTGGCTGACGATCGCTTTACTGCGACCGTTTCGACAGCGTTTCTGTTCCCTGATTCACAGGGGCCTTTTTCATAAAACTATTGAAAATTGAGAAGCGGGGGATTGAATCTTAATTCCGCATCGTCATCAGTGCGTTGTCATGTGAAGAATTGATATTCTGCTCCTCATTTCTCAGTTCTCAGTTTATGAAATAGGTATAGATGTGACCGGTATACCCATACCTGTAATGGGTGTCCGGGGGGTCCAGGGGGTCCGACCCCCTAGATCCCCCCTGGTTACTGATATGGGTATACCGATTCCGATACCGAATTTTCAATGTACCGATACTATACCGCTTCCGTTTTCCAGTACCAATTGAAATACCAATACCGATTACAGCAATTTTTCGCACTAAAAAATCGAATTCCGAATACCGATTTTAATCGGTACTTGAGATTTGTAGCGATTACCAATGCGATACCGTACCGATTAAATGAAATTTGAAGATATTATCTTCTAGGTCGTGAATAGCATAAAATAGCAGAAACATAAACATAACCCTGATTAGCGTCCCTGATGTGTCCCTGATTAGTGTCCCTGATGTATGTTCCTGATTAGCGTCCACTGTCCGGTATCGACACTTGCTTTACATTCTTGTACAATGCACAATATGTTTATCAGATTATTTACGAATGTTGTGCAACAGCAGCAGACGAACAAAATTTGCAAAACATTTGTGAAAAATGCGAGCGAATATCGCGATTAAACATCAAATGCACATAGGAATTACAGCTAATTAATACGGCAAAAAGCAAAGCCAAGAGTAGATAAAATTGAAAATCTATCGCAAACGTGTTCAAGAAGAAAAATATCACTTGAATACTAAGAAACACCAAAACGATGATACCAAATTGGAGCGCTAAACTTCGTTCAGTTTTCAGACGTTTCCTTTGCGCTGTGTTCTCCACAGTCTCATGAATGAGGTTGCCTATTTGGTTTACTTGGTGTTGTCTTTTGAGCAGAATCGTGGAGTAACAAAAAAGGAGAGTTACGAAAATAGAGCTTGATACGACTCTGTCGAACCACACAAAGTATTTGGTTCCCACTCGTTCACGGTCAAGACTAGGAACGTAACACTGAGGCAAAATATTCGACAGCGGCAGGATTCGAACCTGCGCGGGGAAACCCCAATTGATTTCTAGTCAATCGCCTTAACCACTCGGCCACGCTGTCCTGTGTTAATCGTTTTAATTGTTAGCGTTTATTTTACTATCAAAACACTGACTCTTGCTTGTGTTATCGATTAGGCCAATGAGTAAGGATGAACACATCAAATTTTCTCTTTAAGATTTTCAATAAGCGGATGAATAGCACAGCAAACCTTGAGAGAATAATTAACCGAATGCTCAGACGCGTTAAAAACCTAGATATTCTTGAGCGGGGTGCACAATGTCGAAAGATATACATTCCAAAGAGACGTTGATTTCAAAAACTAGGTCTTGCGCCTCGTCTGGTTACAGGCATGACCTTGGTTTATTACATACTAACTCTATGTGCATCAGATCTCACAGAAATATGCATGCCGATAATATGATGTTTACGGTTTCAAAAAGTACGAGAAGCACCAAATCGACATGATCGAGAATTTTGTTCCATGACGCAATAATTTTATTGGCTTGCTTATCATTTTCGATTCGCACACGAATACATGCCATGACTCGGTCGAATTCTGCGAATTTTTGATTATTCTCTGCCCCAGCGCCGTTAGTTGCTTCATTCGGAGTTTTTTGCCTGTTTTCGTTGTGGTTTTCCATCCTTTTATTATATTCAAGCCACTTTTGAAGCCGTTTTGGTGGAGAAATAAGATATCTAATCGCTCGTTGATGAAAAAATAAGATCAAAATGGACAGCAGTACGGCAGTTGCACACAGTAAGAGCTCGGCCAACACGAAATAGCCTGCAATACAGCACAATGAAAACAGAGGTGAGCTGAGATTTTTTTTAGGTGCTGTATGCAAATTTTCGGAAAGAGCATTTTTGATCTTCCTGAAGTAATATTAATGAAATATTTTGCGCTACGAATGCAATTTAGGGCACGAATCTCAAATCCGTCAAAGAAATGAAGTCGAATTGAACCACATTACGGAAAACTGCGGATAAAGTATAGAGATTTGTTTGTTTTTTCTTTTCATGAATTAATGCGTTTGAGAGGCACGCTTGGTGGTGACATGATTTTTTGTGCAAATCTATCATATGCTGAATGCTGCTGCAATATGCATCGGACAAAGGAACCGGTTTCCAACATTCTGAGACATATATCACTGAAGCTCAGCACCTGAAATCTGTACTTAACTGGTTGGGTCTCACATCTCAGCCCTATTTAACCTTACATCTAACATGTGAAACGCATTCGTCTGAGCTTCAGTGAAATAGGCCTCAGTTGCATAAAATTTTCAGTGTTTTACGAGCATACATAGGAATGGATGTAGTGTAATGCATACCTAGAATAGGAAGCGTCGAAGCAGTTGGCATATCTCCGGCAGCAATGCTTAAAATGACGACGAACGTCAAAAGAGTGGTAACACCAAAATTGACCTAAAAGCAGTGCGCCACATCAGTTAGATTAACTTTGTTCGCATAAATGCGTCTTCATACTGTACTCCATGCCTTAGTCGCAAACGTATGACATTGGTCGTACAAGACATCAGATAGCCCCTAACGAATTAACTGATATTAGCGTCATGTGCCGAATGACGGCAAACCGGAAGCATGAAAGTAGATGATCAAAGGTAAATCCAATTCAGAGAATTTAATTTTCGCATCAAAGCTAACGATGCAATGCGCATCAAGTACCTTTTCTTTTCGGTAACGATTGGTGGTGCTAGGAGAGAATATACCAAGAAGGCACAACGTCGTGATCGTAGCTGTCGGTATTATTAAGACGCAAACGTAATATACTGGATTTCGTTTCAGTACAATGCTATAAGTCACAGAGGTAAAATCGCCGACGCCCGTAACGCTGGTGTAGTCTGCTTCCAGTAAAGTTTCAATAGAAATAATTTTCCATTCCGAACTGCCTTGAATCTGAAAACCCATCGGCGATGGCAATACGATGCACAATCGATCTATATACGCATATTTCTCTTTTGACGACAAATTTTTTCTAACAGTGATTGGGATTCAAATAACAAGACAGTCTCCAATATTGCAAAACGATAGAGAGCCAGTGATCGATCGTAACTCAGCAATAAAACATCAAATCACGGTTTATATACCCGATTGGGACGCAGCACTTCATCCTCTACATAACCGTAAAGTTCCACAAAAATTTGCTATTCACCCCGAAACAGTCAGGTCGATCCAAGCGCAGATTCCCTCTTTATCAGTGTTAATTATGAATCGAAAATTAATTTCTGACGTGACTATGACCTGACTTCGATTCAGAAATTAATTACTGACATGACTATGTCGTCAGGTCACAATTAAAAATTACTGACATGTCATTAATTATTGACGTCTTAATTAACACTGCTCTATATGCCCCCAAGGGTTCATTTAACCGGGTACTTTGGAATTGGGGGTTTGAGAAGAATGCAAGTAACTTACATATCGCCCTATAAAGCTGGAAGCATTAAAGCCTGTTGGCACGAACACAACTTCCGACATATCGTACATCCAAGGGCCGAAAGTCAGGGAGCAGGTTTGCGTGTCGAACGGAAAGTTAGCGACCTTCATTCTGCATTGTATGTTGATGATTTGTGGATTGTACATGGTCACTCGACCATTGAAATCGATTCGAGCGCGATGGATGTCGTGGGACAAAAGTGGTGTACTTGAAAGCCTGAAACAAGGTGAGAGATGGACTTGGGTAAAGCCTGGAGGGTCGCGCGAAGCCCCCCATAGTACAAAGTTATAATTTTCTTTGGGGGGGGTCGTGCCAGGCGCGTAGCCAGAAACCAGTGTATGGGGAGGGAAATCCAAAAGACGGGGGGGGGAAATCCATACCGTTTCGTACTTTTGTACGTGGAATTCACAATTTAGGGGGAAAAAACCCAAAAGACGGGGGGAAAACCCAACGGACGGGGGGGATTCCCCCCGTCCCCCCTAGCTACGCGCCTGGGTCGTGCAAACAGCGAGAATTGAAAAAACGAGCTCCGGGGCGATGGCGCGACCCCCCGTTCCTGGTCTGGTTAGGAAGTATCGAATATGACCGAATAGAGCCCCTTTCAAATAGAGCCCCTCTGTCAAATAAATCCCTTTCGGTCAAAAACACAAGGGTCCTTCCTTTCCCTTTTTGATAATTAAGGGCGATGGCCAGGGCCGGATCATGGGTGTTGGGGGTCCCGAGGCACAACCGAGCTGGGCACGAGGCACGCAGAGCTTTGGGGCCCCACTATTACTGGAAGGTGCCCCAAAGCTTCGTATACCGGGGCCCTCCAATACTACGTTACATCGGGGGCCCGAGGCAAATGTCTCGTGTGCCTCACCTATGATCCAGCCCTGGCGATGGTCATCATCACGGATCATTCGAAATATTAGAAGAGCCCCAAAGGTTATTATCAGCTATATACGGTAATTAATATATTTCGAAAAACGAAACAAATTTACACATTATAATTGACAATGTCGGGTTTCCAAAGGATACTCTCAAGAACTTTAACGGATTGCACGGGAACTTCGAAATTCGATGGATGCCATTGTAAATAATCGTCGATCCATGTCTGAAATGTTTCAAGCATTTTATTCCCAATTATATCTGACTAACTATATTTTTGTTCAATGCAGGTAGTTTTTTCTTTGATTAAGTATACATTTAAGGGCTTTGCTGTTCGAACGAAAAAGCGGACAAACGAAAGAAACAAGAAAAATTCTGTAAATCCAATATCAATGGTGAAATAACAGAACACGAATGTTTTTTTTGGCATGCATCATGAAACTTACAATTTGGTAATCAAGATTAATTTTGATCGACTCTTTTGCGGAATCTACTCCGAGAACAAAAAGAAGCTGGATGTTGAACGCGACTTTGATTGACGAACTTGAGTTTTTCACTGGCCGAACAGATTTTTCATAATCAGCTAATATATTTTTGACGACTTCAGCTTCATTAGCGACAGCGAATCTAAATCCTGAAATATTTCGTTCATTAATTTGCTTGGATTTGTCGTTTTTAAAGAAAGCAATTCTTCTGGTTAGCCACTAAATAACTACAAAAAGATTTGCAAAAAACAAAAATTGTTGCAAAATTTTACTCCGACATCAAAAGTGATTTTCCAGTAACCCTACCGCACTAACCACTCCTACTGAGTAATTACTCGATTTTTTTGGTTTTCAAAGAAATGTTCATGCTTACCAATTAGAAAGAGCAGAAATGAAACAATGCGACGGGAGGCTGATCCCATGCTGTACAATTTTTTCTATTTAGAAATTGTTTAGTATTCTGAGTAAAATGGGAGGAACATGGATATTTGCCGGCTGTCTCGAAGGTCTAATTCATCTGATGGACTGGTAAACGAAACTGCGCTCCAGCTTATTGGTCGCTGACGTGAGCGCCTGTTTGACACCAGTGTTGTAACACAGTACTATTACTAAATAATTTAACTTAGTAAAACGATTAGTTTTGCACTAGTTACTGAACTAGTGTCTCGATTGTCTCGACTATTATTAAATAAGAAATAGTTTAGCTAGCATCAAACTAAATTAAAACTTACGAAATATCCATTTAGTAATTAGTACTAAACTAATTAGTACTAATTACTAACTAGACAATTTTGGAGAAAAATTACTAAACTAATTGCTAACTAAATCGAAAATGCTAACTTCTAGCAACACTATTTGACACCCCATCTACCCCGAAGTAACGCCTTCTTGTTCTTAACGAAAATTTTTGGAATGATTTTTAACTGGTTGTTGTTTTAAATTTAAAAGTAGCTTGGTTCATTGCACCAGTGTTACACAGAACCATACGATTGAAAGAGTTTGACGGAAAACTGGGATACTGAGAAGTATACTGTATCCGGCGGGTGCAAAATACGAAAAAAATATGGTATTGTAATGGCGCAGCACAGCACGTCTGCTAAAAAAGCATAACAACGTAAGCTTTTATCATCCGAAGAATATATAAACTGATGAAATAATGTGTGCACACTGAAACAAAGCGAGAAGGACCAAATCAATTTTATCAAAAAATGTGTTCCACGCTTCCGTAAAATCATTTTCACGTGTATTACTTTCGATTTTTGTGCAAAGCAGTGTCGCTACTTTGTGCATTTCTACGAATTTTGCTGCGATGTTGCCTGCGTCATCTCCAGGTGAGGTTTGATCGTCGTTATTGATGAAGTTCACTTTGCGCGATGCCCCGAAATTAGCAGCGATGTTGCTTGCGTCATCCGGGTCGGGGGTAACAGCGCCATTCTTTGTTACTTTCATCTCTTTTATGAGCCAATTCCAAATCAATTTTGATGGTTGGACTTCAAATGCAATAGCTCGTTGATGGAAAAACAAGATCAGAGTCGCTACAAGAACGGCGACTGCGCAGATGATCAGCTCAGCCAAAACAAAATATCCTGCAGTTAATTTAATTAGCAAGAGGACTCTTCGAGTCTTGCAATACGCAGCGCTACTGATAGAGTAGCGCCACGAGCTTTGATTGTACACACAGTATACTATTACTTACCGAGAAGTGGTAGCGTCGTAGCTTTAGGCATTTCCCCTGCGACAATGCTCAAGATCACGGCGAACGTCAAAAGAGTGGTGAGACCAAGATTGACCTGTGAAACAAATTGAAAATATATTTTTGGACGATATACGGACTTATGCAAAGGGCAAAGCTGAAAAGAGGACGTTTTGCTCGACTTAGCCACCGCCCTCGTAAATTTTTTCTGTCTCGGCGCTGAACGCTTCGAAAATATGTCAGTACACCGCTGGTCTACCTGAATTCTGTAGCGCTTGTTCTCTGATAGGAGGTACTGCTAAAATTGGAACAGAACTGACTGCATTCAGCGCCACAGCGATCTTCACGAGACGTGGGCGCTGGGGGGGATTGGGGAGCATGTCACCCCTAGGAGGGGGTCGAAGTTTAGGGGATGAGTATTTTTCAACGCAGAAGGGGGGAGTACAGTGTTTATGGCCGGCTGGAAATCTGGTGACCTTTTTTTGGGTTGCCAACCATATGCAGCGAAAAAATTTTTTTACCTCCATCCCCCTCAAAGGGTCAAAAAATTTTTAGGGGTGATGATCCCCTCCCTAAATTTGGTCCATCACCCCCTTGGCGGGCCCACCGTGCCCACCTCTGATCTTCACCCCTCAAATTTTTCTTCACCAGTCAGCTCTGCGCCGTAATATTGATTTTGTGTAACCTGATCCCTGAGGGGGCGGAGTCTACACAGAGAACGATAAAACAATAAAGAAAGTTCGCGATATGCGTGAGTTTTAACAGGGTCTTCGGACACCCGTTATAGGTACTGTATATAATAAACTGTTTTGATCTTGAGGTGACTTTTACTCAACCGCAACGAATATTTCGGTTAAGGCTGTGGGCAGAGCAATAGTACACTCAACAAACCTTCTCTTCTCTTTCCCCTGTGCTGTTGCTGGGAGCAAATATTCCCAGCAAGCACAGTATCGTAATAATAATTGTCGGTATTATTAATACGCAAATGTGATAAGCTGGATTGCGCTTAATAACCATTTGAAATTTTATCTGAGAATAATAATTACCAGATCCTTCAATGTCGATAAAATTTGTCTCTAATTCGGTATCGAGTGAGATTATTGTCCACTCTGAATTTCCCCTAATCTGAAAGGTGAAAATTATCATCAGTATGCGAGAAACAGGTTGCTAATGTCTTGGATTCTGCTACTCCACTTAAGACATGTACACGGGTTTGGCCGTAGGGGGGTATGGCGGGTATTCGACTGGGGGTATATATACACCCAGCCGGCCGCTTATGAGACCCCTTGGGGGTATATACGCCCATACCCCCGTGCACATGTCTGCTCCACTTGTACTGTTTACTCCATAATAATTTTGCCCTGGTACGGCCGACATTTCCCTTACTTTCTGATCAGTTTACCCCGAGCAATTTGAGCACGCGTACGGTGTGTGGTTACATGCACGAGCAAGCGAGTCAATCAATTAATGAATAAACCAAATAGCGGTAATACTGTATTCGTTCTAATACAGTAGTACGACTGGCTGCACTATATTTCGATCCCTCTCTTGGGGGTCGTACTATTAGAATAAATACGGTATTTCGTCTGAGACGTGGACATCAGGCGCGGCGCTAGAGGAGACGGGGGCAAAAATCGCCCCTATAGCCTCCCTCCAGCTGGGGAAAAATCTGAACCATTGAAAATCGACCGAAAATGTAAAAGAATCAGGCAAAAATGGACGAAAATTAAAATTTCCGTCAAATCTCGCATGATTTTTCAAATTTTTTGTCCCGGATTACGCAATTTTTTCTCAGCCCCCCCCCCAACTTCCGATACCTGTTACATGTATGTCCCACCATCTTTTGCGTTTTTCCACCATAAATTATGAACTTCACTTAGGGTGGATTTCTCCGCCCCGTCTTTTGGATTTCACTCCCCAAACATTGGTTTCAGGCACCGCGCCTGGTGGACTTGCTACAATAATATCGTGGTTAGACCAAGCCTGAAATTGAGTTTTACTGGCGAGTTACTAAGCAAAATTTTATACGAAAATTTTGCTAAGTAACTAATTAATTTTATACGAAAATGTCACTCTGGCATTTTACACGGTCCGAGTTCGGATCCCATTGCGGAGATGTTTTTTGCTTTTTCGATTTTTATTTTTTCTTCGCAGAATTATTATTAATAGAGGAAATAAATGTTGTGGAGTTATTGTCCAGAGATTTGCAAGAGTTGTATGCTCTTGTAAACCTGCTCTGCTCGCTCCCATGCAGCCCGCGACACGACTGCGTTTTTGCCACATGCGGTCCACAGGGGCCTATTTCATAAAACTGTTGAGAATTAAGAATTGAGAAATTGAGATTACTTTATCACGTGAAGATCTCAATTCTTCACGTGATAAAGTAATCTCAATTTCTCAAGTCTCAATTCTCAACAGTTTTATGAAATAGGCCCCAGTCTGATTTTTCCACGCCGCGTAGCGGCGTGGTATCACGTCTGGAAATGTACTAAGACGCTTTTTCGTCGATTCGAAAATGCC
>JAQGAX010001355.1:0-11408 GCA_034698105.1 Plectus exinocaudatus | reverse complement strand
ATGCGGGTGCTCTTATATCCGAGCTCAATTATGTGTTAAAGCATAGTACAAGAATCAAATGGGTGTCTAAAAGCTGCTCTTATATCCGGGTTCACTGTATAGCGAATATTGGACAGAAAACCAACCGATAGACTGTTTTTGAGCAAATTGTTGAAACTTTCTCGCATACTGCAACGCCTCGACGCGCTTCTTGTGCCGCAGGAGATCGAGAAACTTGAGCCGATGCAAGGAGAATTCGAGTTTGCTGTTTCGCTGCGCCAGCTGATCGCTGTGCGTCTGTGCCCAGCTGAATCAAAAGATTGGCGAATGCCACTAACGATTATTCATCGCCGTCATACCTGAGCGCCGCGTCCACGTCTTTGGCTTTCAGCGATTCCAAAATACTGTTCATTTCCTCGAACACGACGCGGTTGTCGTCTCTTACGTTGATGTCCGCTTCCTGAATCACGACCGAGTCAGCAACGTCTAATGCAATGAAGGACACCTGCGCGAGTGTCTCGGCTGCATCGAGTCGCCCTTGCGACAGCAAATGCTCGGCTATCAGACGACAGACGCGCTCCCGCAATTCGGGTCGCAGCTCGTAGCACTGCTGATTCTTGGACACGCCCGCGAAGTCGCACACAAAGTTCTGCAACAGATCGTCGAGGGACGATTGAAATAGGTGCAGCAAAAAAACGCACTCTATCAATCTCCTTTCCGCACTTGGACACGCCTCCATGCATTCCGCGGTGTTCTTGTCCCATCTGCGACAGAATGTCGCGCAACTTTTTCAGACACTGTTCCCAGATCAGCACCGCCGTCACCGACAGTTCGGCGCCTTCCTCGGCGTCTAGACACACCAAATATCAGCCAGCTCGCACGCGAATCGATCGCAGCTGCGCTTACCAATAATCAGCTCTCTTTCGAGCGTCTCCATGTGCGCCAGCAAATTGTCAAGACTGCTGCCATACTGCTTTGAGAACGCCTCCAACTTGACCAGCAGCCTGTCGACGCAGGTGAGCACGCCTTCGACAGGATTGCGATCCATCATCTCCTGCCGAAGCCAACAGAAAAACGCGTTCACTGAGATCAGTGGCTAAAATCACGGGCATATGAGTTGCCAACAGCGGCAACGCAGAGCGCGCTCGACTCCTATCAGAACCCAAACAGGCCATAAGAAACGTAGATCTATTCAACATCTTGTAGGAATCCATCTGTTTGAGTCGTTCATCATGTTCACACAATCGTTGCATCGCATTTTAATGTGGTAGTGGCTAGTGGGCACCCCCTAACGGTCAGAATCACATTCTATCCTGCGTAAACTCTATTTTTTTGCGAAAATGTTTTGCTACCCCCTTAAGAATATTTATAGCGCTAAGGGTGCTATCTTCCCCCGCCCACTTTCGTCTCTGCCGGCGGTGGCCGTCGTCTGTGTGCACGTGATGAGGCAGCTGTGTACGGTCGCCGAACATCTGTGAGAGACCCCAAATTGTGTTCAAGTGTCGCATTCGAGGCGAGTGCAAACACGGCGCCTGCCCCACTCTGCGGCGTCTGCACCTCGGTCGGATCGACAGACAGCCGACCGCAATTTCGTACTTTGTCCTTGAAAAACGTGCAATGACTGGGCGAGACGGCGGAGTGGAGCTGATAAGGCGCCGAGCACGAGCAAGTGGACGCGATGTGTAGCAGGTAGCCGTTACGGCACGGATACAATGCGAATCGGCAATGAAGAGCAGACGAGTGGCATGAGGCACTGGCAGCAACCTTTATTTCAGCACTTATCACGATCGGCCACAATGAACGGGCAGAACGCGAACGGTGTTCTCATGGGCGCCGGCGGTTCGGGTGGCGGCTTCTGAGCAAACAGTACCGTCGATGAAAAGCGCTTCGTCCGTTTATTCATCCGCTTTGAACGGCCAACGACATTTGCGCAAGCATAGGAGACAACCAACTGTACAGTAGCACAAACAAGACGGCGCCGTCGCGGCGGAACACGACAAACGAATGGCGGCACAACAAAGCCAACGACTTACCGATTGCACCGCGACAGAGCACAGTCAGGGCAAGTAGCTTTCACAATGATCTCAGAGCCAAATGAGTCTCAGATCAGAATGAAAACCGATTCCCCGTTCGACCACGCATCCATCACGCGGCGCAGACGACCGGACGGAGACTGGGCGTGCCACCACCGACGTCTCCGCCGCTCGGCCGGCCAACGCGAGCAGACCGACGCGCCGCACCACTCGTCGGCGGTATATTAGCGCCGCGTGCAGCACAAAGCGAGCAGCGCCCCGTGCCACGCAGACATTTATCACCAGCTGCTGGCGAACGTCAGCTTCAGCGCCGTCCGCCACTTGGCCACTACCTGCGCGCGACCGCCCCGGGCTAATATTTCTGCGCCGCCGGAAAGGCATCGAATGTCCCAACGCGGCGAAGTTTCGCGCACGCTCACCATCAACTGTTGCTTCCGGCCAGCAAGCAGCGGCACATTGGGCAGATGCGGACAGGGCGCAGATAAGGACGGCGGTCGTCTGGGAGCAGCGACCGAGAGCAGCGTTTACACCATTAGTGTTCGTAGCCGAGTGGGAGCGCGCAGGTCGGCGAGATGCGCGCGACTGGTAGACAGGGCGGGAGGCGGCCAGACCGGTCCGAGCTGCTATCTTCATCGGCTGACACGCGCGGCGACGATGTCTCGCGACGGCCGACCAGACCTTGGCCAGGCGACCGTCGATTTGTCACTAATATTGCCGGCCGACCGCGCCTACAGTGAGACGGCGCCCGACTGGAGACCGAACCGCCCGTCGGCCGAATGCGCCGCCGACTGCTCCGTCGACGGGCGCGTCAGCTGGAGGCGAGCCCCGCACAGACCGTAAAGCCGGCTGATCGCACAATATTGCGCGCGCCGGCAGCCAGCTGTGACCACAGCCGACCGGTACCACCGTCCGTCACATTTCCATCATAATCCGATCGCACACCGACCGGACAGGGCGACACGTCGACAGCGGACGGACAAGTCGCCGGCGACGCGCGCTCCGTCGGTCGTGTCTGTCAACAAACAGCTACTCGAGCTTATTTCCCCGCGACCGCACGGCCGGCGCTTCGGGAATGCGTCGCGACCAAACACGACCAAACAAGTCCGCATTCCGACGCGTCACATTGAGTGCGGCCGAGCAAGCACCGAGGGTCACGACGAGTGCGACCGGCAGAGGAATGCCGTCGCCGATTAACCAGTATCATTAGGCCGATTAAGACAGTCACTACCAGTCGGCGGAAACGGCGCTCGCCCATGCAGGAATGCTGCGCCGCGCCTCAACCTTGAATATATAGGAGGGGCGCGATGGTCGACGATAAGACAGCGGCATGATGACTTGATCGGCGCCGCGACGAGCGCCGCCGCCCGATCAGCGCCTGCTACCGCCCATTTCCACACAATCGCCCGATGAATCGGCCAGTCCGCCAGCCGTTTTTCCACCGTCTGCCCGGCCTACAGGAAGCCGACCGGGCCCACGTTTGCGCCGTGCCCGTCGGTACGACGCGCGCAGTCAGTGCCACGCAGCAAAGCGTCAATGCAGCCCGTCTTGTTAATACGTAATGCGCTCGGGCGCTTAACTACGCCACCGACCGCCCAGTCGACAACGCCTCAATGATTGATGGCATGGTCGCTACGCTCAGTCCCTCCGCCAAGTATTAGGGACGTCGACCTGCAGCGCACTCGCCCATGAAATAGGCCCTCGCCTCGCCCGCCCAGCACGCCGACCGCACCATCCAGTTGCTGTTCAACCACTCGACACTACGCAACAGTCGGCGACCGACTGGCGCCACGACAGCGCGCACAGTCATCACGCTCTACCGCTGCACAGGCATGCTCAGCGTCTCGCCAAACATGACCAATGCGCATACGTCCGTCTCCAACCCCCCGCCTCCAGACAAAACAACATGGAAACACCCGGCGCACTCTTTCTATAGCTCGCTCTCTCTCCCACACACACACCTTTCACGATTTCTCTTGCATAAGCCACCAACGGACACACAAATAATGCGCATGCATTTCATCATCATCATCACGCTGAAACAACTGAACAATACACACAGGTTGATCAAACCTTGGTGGTTTCAACTCGGCAATTATTCATACAGTCGGTCAGTTAGTAATATCTATTTAAGTATGTCTTGTACAAATAGATCATACTAAGTGGTCAACACACCAACTAATTACTTCAACGATGATTTCATTAAGCAATAACACATACAATATTTTATTAAATGTAGAGTGACGAAAGAACAATTTTGGATCAGAAAAGCATGGTAAAGGTGCAGAAATATGTTTATTACTTTTAGATCGTCAATTTCAGAAGTTATGGTAGCTGACTTCAAAAATATGCGTGTAGGTATATTGCCCACCAAAACCAAAAGTTGCTTTAATTAATGGGCAACACTTCCAGACCTTTTGTTCTTTGTGGCCCGTGCTTTTCCGATGGTCGACTGTGAGGTCGTTGGTCGTCACAGCGACAGGAATGAGGAAGAGACGAAAACGGAAGAGCAGAAAGACTGGAGCAGACAATGCCTCACGCGGCGTCGCAACACACGAAGACGCACCGGTTGGAGTCTTGCACAGCGCCAATGTCGCAGAGCATGCACGGCCAACCAGACGTTTCGCTTGGACAGTTTTGCTGAATCACGCAGACAAACTGCAAACTTGATCGACGACGACCAGTGCCAGTGACTGAAAATCGCACAGTCTCGGCACGATGAGACATGTCTCGCAACGATGCACTTGATCTTCAGGCACCGTAACCACTTTTCGCGCGCAAGGGTCATATTTGGAGAATGACCAACATTTTTTCGGTAGCTCGTCGTGGGAATTATTATAAAATTTTGTTCGGTTCGATTGAAAGAAGTGAGATTTTTTTGAGAAGTACGAGAAATGGCACAACCACAAAATTTAATATGGTTAATATGTGGTACATTTCCTTATCTTCATCCTGTCACTCAAAGACCCTCTGCTCAATTATGGCTAATTACATCCTAATTATGGCGGAAATAAGATCTTCTTACCAGTGGTTCATTTGCCACTGTGCGGAAACCAACCAAAAGTGTTCCGAATTACACAGAATGGAAAATTGATTTTTACACAACATTGATTTTAACCTTGAAGATTTTACTAGTGTGTTTAGCAATCGTGATTATTTTGACGGCCTTTTCCATTTTCACAAGAAATTTATTCCTGCTGTCCTTTTAAACACTTTAAACCGTCGTTAAATTAATATTTTAAAGTAATAAAATTAACGGACGTTGCAAATAAATTCGATAACGGGAAAAGGAGAACTGAATTTGAGCCATGATCCAGCAGAGGATATTTGAGTGACATGTAGCTCTCCATTTATAAATCTACCTTATAGAAGGGGTTATAGGGGTTAAATTTTGTGGTTGTGCCGCTTACTTTTCGCCTTGAGAAGTCTAAGCTAAGCAATTATTTTCAGAGAAGCTACAGACTTGACAGCAAGAGCAAGTGTGGCGAACTGAAACGAAGTTCTCGAAGAACCATGGCTCCGACGACGCGTCGCCAGGCTTCCGCGTTGGCTTCGCAGCAACAAGCAGTCTCTGCCCCGGTCACAGCTGCCCCGCCGGCCGCAAGCAGTACTCGAAGACAAACCCCGGGACCCAGTAGCGTCACGCAGTCGACAAGCGACCAGCAGCACACCGAAGCTGCCACCGCCAACAGCAACCAGTCTCAGTCACACGGTTCGTGTTGTTTCCTTACCTATGCCTATTAATCGATTTACTATCAAAATTATTTTCATTTGCTCAATTTGATTAGGTTGATTGCTATTTTTTGGTTTTATGAAGGTTTGCTCAGTTTGGTCCGTCGATTTGCAAAGAAGGATATAGAAATATCAAACCGAGCTTATTGAAAATTACTTCTAGATTTCTCTCGCTGATTTAGCTCAACTAAACTATATATATTTGTGAATGGCGTGGTCGTTAACGTATAGATTATATGATTATATATGCCGAATGTCCACATTTATCAGTCTGAATTCTTGTATTATGAATTAGTTCTTGTAATTATGATATTGATTTCCAAAGTGAGAAACTGTCTGCGTGGGTGATGTTGATTGAAAGCTGACGAGTTTATATTTGCTACAGATCGCGGTCATTCTGTGGACATCGATCTGACTCATTCGCGCTCGGCCACGCCGGCGCCGCGACTGGTTCCGAACGTGACGATAGACTTGACGGACTCTTCGCCCGAACCCGAGCAGCCACCGAATCCGCTCATGCTCACTACCGCCCGAATGAGCATCGGCGGCCGCCGTCCTGTCATCGTCGCCAGAGTGAGCACCGGCGGCCGCGGCCGTCCACCTGCGACCGCCCGAATGGGCATCGGCGGGTCGAACCCGCTCCGCAGACCGCACGCGAGCACCGACGGCCCGTCGGCGATCAAGCGGGAGCGCATCAGCGCAGCTCCGCAGACCGTCGCGGAATCGCAGGCCGAGGAGGACGACGAAGATTTCCCGATCATAAAGGAGCTGATCGAAGCGCGCAAGGAGGAGCGCATAGCCGACGCCGCGAATGGAAGCGCCGTTCAGGCCGGCATTGCCTGCCCCATTTGCTTGGACGACTCGGGCACGGTACGTTCCTCTATTCGCATTGAGCCTCAATTATCCTCTGCAAGTGTGTGCTGCGTTTCAGATCGCCAAAGAAGGTCGTCAAATGATGTCGACCACATGTGGTCACGTGTTCTGTAGCTCGTGCGTCAAGGGACTATTCCTCCGCGGTGTCAAATCCGCCGAGTGCCCGAAGTGTCGCAAGAAACTCACCCCCAAGCAGGTCCACCCCATATTCCTGTGAGCCAGCGCATCGTCGCTCCATTGCCAAGCGTCTATATTGTGAGGTGCGTTAGCTGCATTTAATTAAAAACATGACTGATTACTGTATTGTTTTATGCAAATATATAACGAAATTAGGCCAAGTTTGTCGAATAATATATTTTGTTTTCTATAAAGAGTATTTATTGATTTATCTAAAACTGTTCGTCTTCAATTCTAATGCCAGCCTAACCGCAGCAGACTCCCGCCCTATTTTGAGGAAATGAAGAGTAATAAGCTGATGCTTTTTTCAGTTACTGTCGTTGTGCAGCGTTCTTGCTCTCAAGGCGGATGCTGTTCACGCTGGATTTAAATTCTCTGTTGCTCATTTTTTCGTTGTGCGTTCACTTCTCGCTCTTTCTTGAACACGAGCATTGCTTTTTGCAAAGCGAAGTCACAGTGAACACCGTTCGTTACTGCTTTGGTCTGCTAAAAATATATGCCACTTTCATGTCGATTAAAAGTGGGTGATGATGTTGATGGTAATACATAGCGCTTTCAATTTTCGTCGATCCTTGATAGGATTACTTCGGTTTGTCCACTTTTGGTTTGCGAGCAAGTGTAATTGAAATGTACAGCGGTACTGATTTCTAGATGTGGATAGGATATGCGCGAATTTCGTTTTGACTTGTATGTTGCGTTCAGGCGACGAATGAATGAATTCTTTCTTTTGATCACAGCAGCAAACTATGTCGGTGAGTATAATGCCTACTAAGGGTCATCATTTGTTCGAATACAAAAGTCTAATGAAGAGCAATGGCCAAATAACGCTATGCGTTGTGTACAATTGAAATAAAGTGCAGACAGTATTATGCGGCTCTGAGGCGAACACCTGTCGCGACGTTATGAGAGCTCTGAAAGATTGGTCAAACGAAAGCAATTGTCCAGATAAGAGTAAAGGCCACAACGGTTGAGACAGTCAGTAGCGACAACTTGGAGTAGCTGTGTGGCGCGGCGTTGCAGCGGTCGCGGTCATTGCAGCAGCAAATCTCTCCTTCACTTCCGTAGTCTCGGTCTTTTCTGCAGCCGTCGCTTCGCCAACCAAGCGCTTCAGTTTCGTTTCCGGATCCGAGCGTGGCACAGTCGCTGGCATCGCAACCACCGGAGTGACCGCGCTTCTTCCGCCAATCGACGTCCCAGTAAGTCACCTTGATGCAGTAGCCGCTGCTGCGCGCACCGCATGTCGAACTGATAATCTGTCGTGGTTTTCCTTCTTCGCGGAAGTTCAGGTACGAATCGCAAACAAGCGCCCAAGACTGAGAGGAGAGCAGCATGACAACAAGTAACGTCAGCTGGGTCATGATGACGACTGAGCCAGCAATCATCGGCAGATGGCCAGCGGATGCGTGCGCGATGACGCAGAATGCTGCTTCGTATTGATGAGACAAGTGCCCTATGCCAGGTTTGTTGCATAGGCGATGAGCATGTGTAGCGTCAAAATACGTCGCAAGCACATTAAAGAGTGATTTACTGTTCAGCAGAATGTACAACGTCTCTGACCGATTCATCCACACCAAACAGAACGACAAACGAGTCACTGGACACGGGCGCTATACAGTATGCTCGAACGACTGCTCAAGATTCCGAGTCTGTAGCATGTGACAAATGTGGGTGAGACGTCTAGTCGTTCGCGGCCGACGCTCGCCGGAGACCACAAAACTACAGCACCTTGTTCGCTCCCAAATACTACGACCACAATTCCGGAGGAGAGACGCACAATAATAACAAAGTTGTAGATAGCAACATAGCAACCGTGTCAACCGATTCCAACAAATGCACCAACATGTAAAATTTTCCAGTATCAATGAGTGAATATACGCACGTGTGGGTGTCGAGTTAACAACATTCAGCGTAAATGTAAGGGGGGAAATGGCAACTAAAAAACGCACATCGAATCACTAATCAGCACAGAGACGTCGGTCGGTACCCTAGGAGGAAGAAGACGATAGGACGAGAGATCTCTATGACATGGGCACGACGGATACGGTAAGGAAACGAAATGCCCACTCAGAGAAATAAAATGCGTTGATTCGGGTAGATGATTCTTCCATCCTCACAGACAGAGGTAGCAGCTGCACGTAGAGACAAAATAGAACACACACTGTGCATTATGCTTTGACTCAAAACGAAATCGGATGGCATCGTAAAGCGTTTCGGCTCGATTGCAAATCAAACCACGAGTTTAAATCTAACAAATACAGCATACGAGCAATGAGCGGCTAAAAACGACATCGACAACAAAATAATCAAGCTGCTTCGACACGATACACCTACCAAATTTGCACAATTCATAATTATGCCAGCAGGCTTTCGCTACGCAAACCAAAGTTGCGTCTCTCGATATTATGAACACATTAGGGCGGAGTAAGTAACAAACAGACGGACACAGTGATCGAAATCATGCGACGCGAACATACCCTCTCAGAGATAGCGAAAATATGAGTAGCAATAATAAGCAATATGTTTGTCAATGATATCCACTGACCACCCAGGGATACGTAGAGTTTGCGACCGTTTTCGTCAGGTTTAAGTCTTTATTCCGCACAGCACGACTTGTCCATTTATTCAGTAGGGCGTAAACCGGTTAATCGTACGATAGGCCAACGGCTGAAAGAAAATTACTTGTGCAACCATTTTTGTCGAACATCCTATATTGTAGCGTTGGGGGAGGTATCTATCCACTTTTTTGAATTTTGATTTGCTCTTTAACTTTTTCAAGGATTACGTCGCATGTTCGAAAAGTATCCTACGCTCTTAGCTGGGCCTGATTACAAAAACTGGCTCGCTACGCCCGTCCCCTACCAGACTAAGCCTAAACTTAAACACAGGAACAAACTCATTTCTACATTACTCAGATAGTTGCTTCCCCGGAATGCGATTTAAACGTACATAGCCAGGCAGCGCGGCTGTTAACGTTGTGCCCAGGTAGGGGTCGGTCAGTTGAGCCGTCGGGTAGGTGGTGGCCGCCCAGGTCGGCTGCGTCGCTCCGGCCGCCGTCGCCCGCGCCACCGCCGCCGACATCGCCGCCTGCATGTTGTTCGCTGCTGCAACGGATCGAATCAGTATAAAGCCCCGTCGTTCACACCTAACGCCAACCCTGCGCACCGGCCTGCAGCTGAAGCTGCTGACTAGCAGCCGCCTGGGCCTGGGCGAGCTGCAGTCGCGCCGGATCGGCGAACATGGACGGGTCGTAAGCTGCCGTCGCGCCCTGCGCTCCAGCCGCTTGCAGAAACAATCTGCAACGTAACCAATTAAATCTACTGTACATCAGACATTGTCATCTATGCCACTTACCCTTGCGTGGCGCCCGCGGCAGACAAACCGACGGGCAGATAAGAGAATGCCTGGGGCATGGCGCCGCCTCCAGGTAGCGTGGCGATGCCTGTCAGACCTTGCAGTCCTTGAAAGCCTTGCAATCCTTGCACTTGTAGTCCTTGCAACTGTTGGGCGGTGAGACCGCGAGCAGCCAGTGCGGCCGCTAGCGGACTGCGCATGTACATGGCTCGACCGGCTACAGCCTGCTGCAATGCAGCGCCTTGTAACGCTGCTGCCAAGTTGGGATCTGAAGCGCAACGCATCATTCCGTGTTGCAACCGTCTCATTTCAAATACCGTACCAGTGGCAGTTTTTGGCTTTTTCGTGTGTATCCGAGCGGTTGCGCTGTTCACCTAAAATACAACTAAGACGTCACCAAATAAAGCGCTCGGTCAATCATCAGCTACCAGGCATGGCAATCAATTCGTTCGTCATTCGTTCGAAGTTTACATAAGTCCATTAGTCAGCAGACCGAAACGGCATTTCGGTGCAGCTTCGTTGTATCAGCACAGTATCATCGACATCACGATCAGTATTCGACCCTACTGGCAGACAACGCGACCTCGATGCGGCCGCCAAAGGAAACGATGATGACGGCCAAGTCTTACCGTTGCGCGATCAGTCGGCGGTCATGAAGCGCCGTCGACACCGAGATGGGCAGGACGAGGCCTGAACGCGGTACCTAGGTGGATCGCACTGTCACGGCGGATGAGATGACAGCATTGAGCAAACGGACAAAGAGACGCTACATTCCACGGAAGCGGGCGAAACGGGCGCAGCAGTCGAACCTCTTCCTTTCTTGCTCCCACAGAAAAACCATCGATAGATACGGTAATAGCGCGTCGCCCGTTTCGCCGACTGTCCTCTACTGATGCGGCGTCCATGTCACCGAACGAGAAAATGGAACGAAGACAAACAGATGCTGTTCGAGAGCGGGCTCAGATGCTGCCAAGAAAAGCGCCCATACAAGCCAGGAACGGCGGCGAGCACACGTGAACACGACACACGCACGTCAAGGGAATGCCCTCTTAGTGGCCACCTCTTAGTAGGCAATCATTTGCTCATCGCGGGCAATTGAATGCTAGCAGTTCAGTTCCATCAGCGATGCGACAAAGAGGGGGCACGAACGTGCATGTGATTGATCGGTGAATGTGAGTGAGCGACCGCCGACCGACACCACTCGTCGTTGCTGTCTGTCTGTGGTCGCGGCAATCGTCAAATCGCAGCAGCACAACTCGCCAACAC
>JAQGAX010001354.1:0-11413 GCA_034698105.1 Plectus exinocaudatus | reverse complement strand
GCAACAGCTACAAGAGTAGTTTGCAAACAAATTATGAATACTCATTTGGAACACCCTGTATAAAGAGCGACAGCTGCAAACTTGATGAAATAGAATAGTGAACGCGCTCATGCAAAAATGCAAAAATGCTAGCGCGTCTGGGTCGGAATGAAGCAGAGAGAAGGGGCCAACGATAAGGCGCCGAATATAATCGTGCGATTGCGCGCGCGGCGCAAAAGCGCGACGAAGCCGAAGCGCCTCCCATTCTTTCCAACTCGCGCGCGGGCCGACGTTGATATAGCAGTCTGAGCCTCTCGAGAAATTCTAATCAGTTACTATTACACGCAAGAACAACGGTGCATGTTCGCTATTTATTCTGAAATTTTAATGAGATCTACTGTATTAGAAGTCGTGAATGTTCTGAAAGTTTAAGGTGCAAATAAAGTAATTGCGCAGCATACCGAGCTTGTGCAGGAGTGGCTTGGCATTTGGGACATTAAGTTCAAGGTCTACAAGATTGTAGCATAACGATAATTAAAACAAGTCGACGATCGAAGACATACATAATGAAATATATCGAAAATCACAGCCAAACAGAGTCAGTCATGACGGTCTATCACAGTCTGCTCAGTTGTGACGTCACAACTGACCAATCATCACATTTCACGCAATTATAATTGTATCAATTCATGAAATAGGTCTAGATAGTCACTGCAAATTCGAAAGCAACACAGTTTAAGAGAAAACAGCGGGTAAAACGTCCACTAGCGTCGCTTTTTTACATGACAGCGATGCTCGCACTTGTTGATGTGATGCGATGTTTGTTGATGCCCAGCCGATCAAAAATTATTCCGGTCTGGCACGTGCTTTCGCACGTCATTGTATGTTGCGTCTCTGCACTAGGTTAAATACCAACTGGTGGCCCAACCGATGCTGTAGTGAAAAGTTTGCAAGATTCTAAAAGGTTAACCAAAATCGAAGTTCATTTGTGTGCAAATATAAGTCTAATTGAAATCAAGCAGCATGGAAATACAGAATCAATCAGCGGCAGAGAAGTTTTCCGGGCCAAATTGGGTCTTTGGTGAGATTATTATCTTTCATTAATATTATTGTCAAGTTTCTTGATATATCGTATTTATTTTTATAATACGAAATGCTGTACCATTTGTTAATCATCATTTACCCTGCCGTACTATTAGAGACT
Source organism: Plectus exinocaudatus (assembly GCA_034698105.1). Classification (NCBI taxonomy): domain Eukaryota; kingdom Metazoa; phylum Nematoda; class Chromadorea; order Plectida; family Plectidae; genus Plectus; species Plectus exinocaudatus. The sequence continues at coordinate 10,230 of JAQGAX010001354.1, read as the reverse complement.
GCTGTTTTATTAGAATAAATATAGCGTTGAGACTAAATCTCAGATGGGATAAGCAATGGCACATCAAATTTCCAGATGAAAAACCAACATACCCTAAACTCTCAATCTCCTCCATTTTGTATTTCTCTGCAGTGCAAGCATTTTCAATGTCTCGGAATTAGCTCAGCAGTAAAATGTTCTAATATTAAAAGAACGTTTTCTTTGCAGTAAACGAGCTTCCCAGTTGCATTTCTTACGAAGATTTGTGGCAGTTTCTGGCGAGAGCCGGCATTATTCTCAATCTGAATTATATCGAGGCTTGTGGCGACCCGACCAAGTGCTTAAGCGGATACGCTTACTGCGAATACGATGATGAAACGGCAGCAAGAAATGCTGTCAATATTCTCAACGGGACGAGCTTAAGTGGTCAAACTATTGGAGTCGAGTGGACAGAAGAATTTTTTTTGTGACACTTTTTATCAGCGTGGTTCGTTAGTCTTATGATGATTGTTATCGAAATATAAAATTCTGGGACAAATGTTAATTTAATTGCAGTGACTTGGTGTACACATGTTACCTGCATATGACAAAGAAAGCCTAGACTTCAGCATTTTTGTTATTTGTTTATGTTTTCATCGCTTATAACGACGGATGGCGCTCTAAACGTCAATAAATGCATTAAAATACTATAGTCACCGTTGTTTGAAGCTTAAATTTTCTGCGTACGGCGAAGTCAATATAGAATGGTGCACTAAGGTAAATTCACCAAACTGAGCGCAGCTTAATTCGATGCGTTCAGTTACGGTGAAAATAATATAATATGAGAATGCACCACGATAATTACCGTTTCTATCTGAATTTTTACTCTCCTTACGCTCAATGACGTCATTAGGATATCTCAGTCACTTGTATTTTCTACACTATTCTCTATCCATTGTAACAGGTTTACTTTTTCAGTCAAAACCAAGCTAATCATGCAAGCTTTATTTAACTCGCAGCAATTATCAATTCAAAATAAGTGAAAACCGAATAAGTGCACGAACCGTATTATTGCACAAATTCTTCAAGTCCCGAATGGAACTTTTGAATGGAATTGGGCAGGGGTAAGTGCACAAAATTATCTTTCCGGATCAATGTGCACTTATCTGGGTATTATGTACTGTATAGACCTAACACGTCATTTATATGTTACTCATGTCAGAGATCAATTGCGAGCGAATCCGAACACTGCAGCAGCGATCAGCGTGAACAGGGTTACGGTAACACTGGATACGAGGCTGCTGGAAGAATTGCAGTCGTTGCCCTCACAGCAACAGATACTGGCATCGTATCCTTGATATTTGTCCGTAATACACCCAGCCTTACTGTTCGAAGCTGCCGGGCATATAATATCGCCACAAGTGTACAATGCGTAATGGCTATTGCTGTTATCCCATGAAACCTTGTAACACCAGTTTCCTGAGCAGGCTGTTGATGATTTACTGTCTTGATTTCCAGTATAGCAGTTGTTCGCCATGCTGTGGTCAACGAGGAACAGTATAGCTGTTAGCACAAGGATGTTCTTGAAGATCATTGCTTAAAATATAGTATTTCATGAAGTCAAGGCGCATATGGGTAGAGATATTGGGTGGTATTTAATTTGGATGCAAAATCAGAGATTGTGACAAATGTGAGAAGTGACAAACCAATAATTGCTATGTAAGTATTATCTTGCACTGTGCCACTTAATGCACTGTATAATAGCATTGATCTTTCACGCAATTCATCTAAATTTACTACCACCCAATAATTTCTACTCTTAGAGTATTAGGCACAAAAGGTTCATTCCATATTTTCTGTAAAAGGATGAAAGATGAATGCATCGATAGAGGCTCCCATTGGGCAGCCAGAAGAAGAAAGGAGAGAAACGACAGAAATCGGTCACGTGCCGCAATTGGAATCGAAACAATTGCAGTTACAACAGTTTATGAAATAACGTATATGACCGAATAGAGCCCCCTTCCATTACAGCCCTCTTTAAATAGATCCCCTCCCAAGGTAGTTTGGTATATTAGAGCCCCTGGGGTTATGCTAGCGAAACGTAGCAGTCACTCCACGGGTTACATTTGCATCCATATATAATCTCAGTCATGCCCTGATCTTTAACTGACTCATTTTTATCCAGTGCATTCACCCTGTTCTGTCAAAAAATTGAGCACAGATTTCATCACAATTTTTGCTTTTCAACTGTTCTAAATACTATAGCCCTCTTTCATGTACAACCCCCTTCAAGTAGGCCCCCCTCTCAAGGCAGATCGAAATATTAGAACTGGTCGGGGACTCTATTCGATCATATAAGGTTGGCCCGTGCAATTTTCACTTACTTTCGAATGAGTCGGGCAACTACGGTATGCCAAGCGTTTATCAGTGCAGCTAGTGCTGAGCCAAAGAAACTGCGAGCGAATCGTCAGCGACGCTCTAAATGAGCTTCACAACGGATGCCTTATCGTGCGGGGGCCGGAACTAAAGACAGTAAAACAACAGGCTAACGTCCGTCCGCCTCTTCACTGCGATATCGCTATCGTTACGCCTTGCTGAATGGCATTAAATGTCAGTTTGAAGGTGTGCCTGAGGTGGACATTGATCTGCTATTGTGAGCCTCAACAAATATCAGCGGCTGAGAAATGTGGTGGGAGGCGCGATCTAAGCCCCACCTGAAAGTCAACACGAGCAGTTTGCGTCCAAGCAGATCAACGAGCACACACAGTTTCCTTCGATCAGGGCCGCGCCTTAACACCATTGCGTCCGTTTTGCTTCACTTTTGGGACCATTCATACTATATACTACCTAACGCTTATCAGGGGTGTCTGAGAGGGTGTGTTACGCATGTGCTATGCTTAGGGATGGGTGTCGGGTCGGGCTCTGTGTTACGTCGCTGATGACCTCGGCGGGATGATTGACTGTGAAAAATTGATCGCTTCAGACCTCGTACGTACGTCGTACTATTGAAAACTGCTGTGCAGTATTATTAGAAATTTTACAGTTCGCTGGACTGTTTATACAATGATATTCAATTTGTTCTTTGATTGAATCGCATTGTCTGGAATTTTTGTCAGGTAGTTTTCTTCCGAAGAAGCTGTTTAGTCACAAAACTCAAAATCACAAAATTGAATGCGATTACGTATCGACGCACCCATCATACCTGTAACCGGGGGGATCTGGGGGATCCACCCCCCCTCCAGCCAGGGCCTGGACCCCCCTGGGGGTCCACCACCACCTCCCCCCCCGGCCGGGAAAAAACATTTTCGCCACGTAGTGGCGAAAAAATTTTTGACGTTTTTTTTTAATTCGCGCCGGAATCCCGACACGAAGTACCGTAGCGCCTACCCCCCACCCTCCCGGACCGGTCAGAACCCCCCGGACCTCGGACCTCTGTTACAGGTATGGCACCCATAGCAGTGAGCATGTGTACTTGCCCCCTGGGGTCCCCCTAGCTTTGCCCAGGCTTCGTGCGTGCATTTTATACTGTAACTAGCCCTCCATACGTCCACTATATTTTGTGTGGGGCAGCGTAGCGTCACACACCAAATAAACCAAATATCGAACATCGCCACACAAGCGGCCGACCGAGTAGAGCGATTACGAAATGTTACGCGGCTGCCTACTAATCTTCACGAATGCGCTTGCATCGTTTCACAACAGTAGCATGCATATAACCAGTGCCGCATCATGACTGAGGCCAAACAGGGGCCCCCAACCAATAGTTGAAACGTAGTTGCGACGGGTTAGTCTGTTACCACGTAAACGAGCGCCGACGTGCGTGAAACCCGAGCGCCCACGTACGTGAACACGCACGTCGGCGCTCGTTTACATGGCAACCGACTAACCTGTCGTAATTACGTTTCAACTATTGGTAGGGGGCCCCCGTTTGGCCTCAGTCATGATGCGGCACTGCATATAACTATTTTAAGATGGTAGAGAAAAAGGTGGCTATGGTAGAACGTTGAATTCTTGAATGTTGTAAATTCATAATTTATCTATGTTCAACACGTAAAACAAATTGGTTCAGTAAAGCATAGTATCTTCAGCAAAATAAAAGTGCAAAACAGTTTGAATATCCGTAGCATTATTGTAATATCGATGACACGCAGATTCGCGGTAGAACGATTGTTTGATGAAGGAAACATGTGACAGTGAAAAATAAAACTAGCACATTATGATGAACATATCACGTTTCGAACAAATCAAATCGTATCACCAGACATGTGCACGGGGGGTATGGGGTATGACAAAAATCGCAATGATAAGGGGGAATACAGTGTTTTTCTGAGGCCGAAAATTGGCGACCTTGTTTGCCGAAATCGAAAGATGGTCAACTTTTTCAAAATTTTCTGAAAAAGGTCGCAAAATGGTGCGAAAAAATATTTTACTTTAGGTTGCCGGCTGGGGGTATATACCCCCTAGAATACCCGCCATACCCCCCTTCGGCGAAACCTGTGCACATGTCTGCATATCACATCTCTTGTGTCCGGTTTACACTGTACATACAGTATTACATATTCGCCTGAGGCATTCTTGCAGACACATAGAATATCTATCAATGCGCTTTCTTTTCCACATCAGCGAGCACTTCGAACACATCGTCGAGGCTTAGTTGTATTTTTTGAGCAAGCGCAGCATTTGTCGTTTGCTGATCCATTGGCGAGTCTGAGTTAGGAGAATCGGGCTCCAGGTCGGAGCCGACAAGCGATACCCAATCGATAGATGCTTCAGTTTCAGCGTAAAATTCTCTCAGATTAATGGGACTTGGCGTCGCTGCAGGCGTTGTTGGAGAGCTGACATTTTCATTAATAATGAATCACGAATGCAACACTGTACGTCACGTCATTGCAAATCATGTATACTGTACAAAAAACCGAACTTCTCCCTTGGAAGTCAGGTAAAAATTAACAGGATTTCAAATTTTAGTAATATAATTCGAATTCAAAAAATTTGAATTTTTATGGGAAAAGCCTGAATCCCGCTTGAAATTCAGAGAATAAACGTGATCCTTCAAATTTCATGAAAAACCCCAGCCTTTGCCTTCTGGTAATGTGTGTAACCATGAAAATCAGGGTCAACGGTTTTGAACACTGCTGTACTGTCGTGTGCAAAAACACGCCAAAATGAAAGGAACCAGTCAAGGGTATTATTGAAGTTGAACTATTACTGAAACTTACAGTACTTTATTTTGAAAATATCCAAAGAAATGAAAATCAAACCTAGTCTCAATGAACATCACCAGTTTAGACGGGATGTAGCATCTTTTGGTCGCTGAGTTGCCTTGACACAATTTAACCGATTTGTTTTTCAACTGCTCTCGTTCCTGTTCTAACTTTTCCAACCGTTTCAGCATATGATCCTTACTTTTGTTTGGGCAAACGCACCTACAAATATTAACTGCGTGAAAAAATAGCCGAATTATTCAGAAGACAAAACCGTTCGTAGTGAAAAAAACTTCGATGTTTAAGGTGGAGCCATACCTGTAACCATGGGGTCTAGGTAGGTTCGGACCCCCTGGCCTGACCCCCTCCCCCTGAGAAAGTCCAGAAAACAGTTTCGACACGTAGTGGAGAAAAAATTTCGGCTATTTTTTGAATTTGCGCCGAAATTCCGACACGAAGGTACTGTACCTCCCTACACGAGAAGGTCCAGACCCCTCTGGCCTCGGAGACCCGTTACAGGTATGAGTAGAACAAAACGTTGTTCTTTATTAATTAATTTTTGATTTTAGTAATCTAAAAATTACTATAACTTTTACTTACTGAATTTCTTTCAGCTGAGGGCAAGAAGCGATTCGATTAGCAAGCGTAAAGTCTTCCAAATCTTTGCTTGTAAAGGGTTGCAAGTGCAATGGCTCGGCATCTAAATATAAAACTTGTCATATGTTCAGCGTAAAGTTTCAACTCTGGCTTCAAATCAATGTTTTCCCCAGAGGATCGTCCTACAAGAACAACAAATTCTGGGAGGATGATAGAAAACACTGCAAATTTGCGGCCTTTCGCAAAATTTAAATATTTTATTAAATATTATGTAATTTTTGTGGGGGTGGACCCCCCAGCTGCCGACAGGTGCCCAAGTCTGGGATCGTCTCAAGCGGACCAAAACGGCGAACTTACTGTTAAGATCGTCTGAATTTTTGCTGCAAAATCCAATTGAAACTGCCCCCAACATGCTGTCGCTGAACCGTAGAATTATTCCACCGGCAGTACATGATGCCAATTTGTTCGATGCGTCGAATTTACTGATGAAACCGATCAGATAGCCTAAAATTAATTATGGTTGCTGAATTAAACACGGGTTGGTTGCTTTTCATATTTTTTGAATATTGTAATTTCCTTACAAATTGCTTATCTATGTTTTGTAATCTTCAATTTTTTTAAAGTCCTGCATATGCTAATTTTCGAATCTGATATACCTTATAATTATTTGGAAATTTACGTGTTGATCCTTAAATTAGTGGAATGTATTTACCACCATTCATTTCTGATAAAATTTACGCAGTCTATAAAAATTTAATCATGCTCACCTTCTTCCCAAAAATCAATCAGCTTATTCTTGATCAGCTCCATGGTAGCGTAAAACCATGTCCAAAATGAAAAGCTCCCGTCCGCCACAGTTTGCTAAACCAATACTACGCTATCAAAGAAACGGCCAATCGTAATAGATACTAAAATGTTTACCTTTGCAAACTGGTGGTACGTAATCGGTCGAGCTGTTTCTCGCCAACCTGGACCGACCAGTTTCTCGATAAGATAAGCCAAGTCGTCTTCATTGAGACCTCGACGAGTGCCAGTAAATTGGGAAAATTTGAACTGCAGCATTCTCGCCATTTGTCCATAATTCACTGTGATAGATTCGACATTCACGGCCGTCCAATTCTAGAAGTGAGAGAGAACATTTTAAGACACACAAAGTAAATTATACGATTGTGCGCTTGCTTGTGAATCTAAGCTACGGTGATAATTAATCTAACGAAGAAAAGCACACAAAAGTTTCTTGATAAAAATACCGCAATTTGAATTATCAATTGCTTCGATTTTTGGGCTAGGACGATTAAAGAGCTTAAATACCACGATTACCATCCGAGATGCACAGCCCGCGCCATTTTTTTTTTCAACTCAAAGTCAATTCAAAGTGAAAAAATGCTCACTAATGGACTGAACGCAAGCTGCCAGGAAATAGCGGCGTGCGCCAAGCAAACTTGACTTGTGTGCACCGTGACCATCAGCGGGTTCGATAGTGTCTGAAAAAATCGTTCATGTTTGCTGTGCGATTTAGCATTGAAGGGTTACGGTATTCTTATTTCAAACTCAAATTATTACCCAAATATCGATCACCCCATTGCGAGTGCCGATATTGAGCGGACTGATTTGAAACAGAAGAAAGTATTTCGTGGCCGCCGCGCTTTTTTCGTCGCTCGTCTCCGCTGCCACTGGGCTGCCTTTTGCTTGCTTGCGACTCTCGATATTTGTCAGCATCTAAATATCGCAATTCGAGTTAGCCAATAGCTCAGTAAGAAATATTAAATTTCGCACCGAGTGTTTGAACGTGACAGTTGGTTTGTTTTCATCCATTTTTTCTTCCGGAATACTGATTGTACCCACTTCCACACTGAAAGAAGATTTTAATGAATTTACGCTTGTTAGATACCACTTAAATATCAAATGACGAACACTTTGTTGATCGCCACAACATTAGCCATAAGCTGCCTCGCCGTTTCTTCCGAGACAATTTTAACGGTGAAACGAGCATGATCCAGTTGTGGTCTAATGCCGAGCTCGCCTCCAACCAAGAGGCGAACTTGTGTGAGTAGCTTGTGGCCTTTCTTCAGCACAACAGCTGGTTGTTCCGTAACGATAAATGATCTGCAAAGGAATTCAAATTCGCTGCAGCATATAAAAACGTTCCTCGCGAGTACAATTGCAAATATCATTTTCAAAGTTATCTGGAGTGTTAGTGCTGCACTGTACAATTAAAAATGGCTTGTGATATACAGGAGAGTTCTCTGGAAAATTTTGTGGTTCCCAACCCTGGCACTGCGGTTCGCTGACAGTTCCACAAAGCTGCTTGAACATACTCTGTAAAATTAAAATATTACTTGAAAACCAATTCGTGAAACAACTGCTCGAAATCTGTGAGAATCAGGCATAGCTCCACGACGCATTGGTCGCTATTATCAATTTCTGGTCGATCCTGCAGTAGCTGAATCATCCATGCCGTGTGCTTTCGCAGATCGTAGCTTAGACTCGCAATTGTCACGAATCTAAAGAAAAATATTGAACGACAAAATACTGTCAATAACTTCCGCCTCAAACTCTTCAGACTTCACAGAATTAAACGGCAACACTCAAATTTAAATGTCTTGCGAAATCGAGATTTCATCTCAGCATTGCAGATCGCCATAGTTCACTGACCAAAGACAAATGAGAAATGTACTGTTGAATAAATATTTTTAAGAGAAGTGAAGCCAAAACCGACCCCGTAATTCCCATAGGGCAAAACAGCAGATGAAGGCTGCTGAATGAAAAATGTAAATTTGATATTTACACCAGATGTTTTTGGTTTGATCGGTTCTGGATCTGGGTTCTGGGATATACACTGGCACGCCTAATGAAAGTTGTGGGGTATGGGCTATAAATATTCCCAACCGACCGATCGTACCCCACGCCCAAACCCCTGTGCACAAGTCTGGCTAGCCACTTGAACATGGCAACCTCTGCCACCAAGTATAAAGAAATAATTGAACCCCAACAGCCGGTCATTTACTACTCATAAACGATGTAATGTGCCTTACGTTTGTTCGAGATTCTGCAGTTGTGTGTCTTTGTCATTGAACGGCGCACCGATCTGCGCCGTTTTCTGATTATTTTTGTACGCTTCCAATTGCACTTCTATCAGTTCGCGTTGCAGGCCGCGCAGCTGCTCACGGCCACTTTTTATTGCGTCGATGAAAGCGTTTCTCTTTTCCGCATAAATGGCCCGCATGTTGTTTATAATTTGCTGTCGTTCTGCCAGAAGTCGTTTAGCTTCTTTCACTCTTGGATGTAGGCGCACATCGTTTGAATTCGAGCTATTCTGTTGAATGAAACCTGCAATAATTTGTGACCAGTGACCAAATATTACAGTAATTGCCCTATTACTCTTTTCATAAATCATCAAACACGAAAAATAAACTATCGCGCAAATTACAGCGAATATTCATATTTTTGAACAATTTTACGCGTCGGAGCGTACAAAAGATGCTGCCGTATAAATCGTTTCAAGCGTATCGCTTATAACGGTTAAGAAAACGGGCCCGCTCAGAGGTGGGCACGGTCTGGCGACTGGAGGGTTGCAATTTTGGAGTTTGGGGGTTGCGCAACCCCTCCCCCCCACCGTACAAAATGAAAATTTTCTGGGGAGTTGCGCCAAAAGTACGGGGGTTGCACAGACCTCTGGGGGGGGGGGGGGGGGGGGGGGTGCGCAACCCCCCCCCCGCCTATGCTTTCTGATGTGACGTCATCGTTTATAACGATCAGGGTAGACCGGTTCCCCATTTGCTGCTATAAACGATTTCTACTGCAACTAAGAAATACACAGTCGAGCATACGTTGTTGACAAAATTAAAAATGCATAAATCTACCAACCACTCAATGTCTTCATCTGGTTGTCTTCATTAATCATGCTTTGTTTGACATCTCGGCATTGCTCATACAATTGTCGACAGTGTTCTACCCATTGCCAGCACAGCTCCATTTCTACAATATGTTCCGACTGGCGTTGATTGTCTACAACTAAGACTTCATTGATGTTTAATCGAACAGTTTAATCAACGAGATCAACGAATGTTAGTCGGTTGCTAGGCAGCAGTTTGGTTGCTAGGTAACAGCACTGTTGCCTGGCAATCTACTGCGCACTACAGAAAAAATAGCTGAATTGTACGCGTGAACCTTATCGTTGCGAGACCTAAACTTCAGATTGTTGTTATTGATCGAAAAATTTCGTCTTCAGTATTGTATAAAGAAGTCAACATTGGAACGCATACGCTTTAGAGTGCGAAAGAAAAAATGTGGTGAGCTATCGATCAGCGTTGTTGGCCGTAGTTAAATGGGACGCGCGGAGCAGTGATAAGCGACGCCGACGCGTATGTTGACTCACTGATAATCAGTTACTAGTTGATGAGTATGACGAGATAAACGAGCGCGTCATGACTGACGTGGGAAGTGTGAGCTCTGACCGATGCAAGAGACA
>JAQGAX010001353.1:0-11414 GCA_034698105.1 Plectus exinocaudatus | reverse complement strand
TCATTCTGACTCTGACTCGCTTCGCTCGGCTCGAAATAAGCGAAATGACAGAAAGCAACATAGTTTTGACAGCAACCTGAACAGAGTGCCGGGAGCGCCACGCAGAATCGCCTGCGTATACACATTGCCTGAACATCACAACGGACGGGAGAGGAAAAGAGCAAGTGATCGCCGTCCTACCATCGGACGAACGCAAAGACGAACAGAGCGAAGGCGAATGCCGACCACCATCGTCGCTGCGATGCACTCTTGGCCGCCGGCGTTTGATCTTCTGGGTGTGTTTCAGACGCAGTCCACAGCGGCTTCTCCTTAGCTGGAGGCTTGCTTTGCACAGGCTCTGCAGGAAGACACGTCAGCGAATTCGGATTGCAGCAATTACTCACCGTCCGGCCAAACGGGCGCGCCGATGTCGGCATATTCGGCGACGTCATCGTGCTCCGAGGCCGCACCAGACCCGGACCCATCCGTCATGTCCTCATCGTCCACGCCCCACTGGTGATGACCGTTGTTGTACTCGCCCTGTAGGAGACCTTCGCCCGTGCCTTCTTCCTCCGGCCTCATCAGCATTGTTTCAGTGCCGTAACGCCGACCAGGTCGCGACTTGCCGAAGCGCGCTTCATCCAATATCTGCAATCCCATCGTCGACTGAGATTTAACCGAAAACAATCAACGAGCGCTTTGATACAGAGTGCTTTGCTCTCTGGCGGGCTGGTTGGTGGAAGCTGCTTGGAACAGACAGCGGTCTTAAGGGAGGGGAATCCTGCCAGACGGTCCCTTGTAGTCGCGAATATATAAATAGGAGCAGACGCAGCGGCGCTTCGGACTCCGTAACTAATGGAGGCGAGCATGGGACGAGTTGGTCGGAGCGCCTCCGACCGACGCTGAATAATTCCCAGACGGTCGAACACAGTCGGCGACGAGAACCGACCGGCGACCGACGGACAAGCAGCAATCGGGTTTCATTTGAAGTAATGCCGTTATTTGGCGTCCGCTGTAAACAATCAATCTGGCAAGTGGTCGAACGAACCTCGTTGATCTTAGTCATACGCGCGACCATCGTTTCATGGTCGGGGTAGGCGCTGGTGGAGGGCGCCGCAGCGGGCGAGGCGGTCGGCAGTGACGCTTTCACATACCTGCAATACACAGCACTGAGATGCGAGCGAACGGCACCGACGGGAAACGACTATGGAACGAGCGAGCAAAATGGCATCTAGCCGTGGCGCGGGTGCGTGGACTGACGGCGTATTTAATGGTCGGTTGCGAGCTCACCGAAGAAGCAGCAGAAGACAGACGCCCAGCGACGGCGGGGGCCAATCGAGGCGCATGATTAACGGTCTCTGGCTGAATAAATGTCTGCCGAAGAAGGTAGAAGAAGGCGAAGATGGACGATCGCTGGCCGCGCCGGTTGGCAATCGGCCGGAAGCGCCCTTTCAGTCGGCGCTGCTCGTCGGCCACGCACCGGCACTTAGGCCGCACGCGAGTCCTCGGCCAGTGATCCGCAGGCGTCCGAGTCGCCGAGATGGCGGTGTCGGTTATGCTCGTGGCCGGATCGATGAATCGCGCGGAACGGCCATTCGAGACGCGCGTGGAGATTGGGAAGTTTGGCAAGTCGATCAATGGGCGGATGGATGAACAAGGCGAACGGGCGAGACAAGTGGGGGTCGGGCCGACGACGAAGACAGACGACTGGCGCCAAGTGAACGGCGGCGGTGACAGCAGAACGACGAATTACCGATGATAAGTGACGATTGCAGCGATCAGCGACGACGCACGCCGCCGCCGACGGCCGCTGGCTGGCGGGACGAGCGACGATGAAGACGGCAGAAAACAAGATCGACGCGCTCGGCTCGCCCCAGGCCGCCCACCGACTCGAGCGACCGACGACTGGCAAAAAGTCCTCGCACAGCTGCTACGGCGCCGCAACGGGCCCGATCGCAACAACTCGCCGCGAGATGCGCCGAGTGAAAAAGCCGCGCATGAACGCCGCCGACAGTCGACGACGGCCGGTCGCCGATCAGCGCCAGCGACTGATTAGCTCGGCCACTCGGCTCGGCGCGCGTCGCTTTATTGCCGCGAATTCCACCCGGTCGCGATGGATCGTTTCAGTCGGCCAGTCGTGACGCGCGCGATAATCGCTGGCCGCCATGCATTCTCGATGCGCCACTGTTGCCCGACCGACGGCCGACGACGATCTGCGCCGGAAGAAGCGCGTTTGACGCACCGCCGCTCCACCAGCCACTGATTGCCAAACGGCCACCATAATCCACTTTCACTGGTCTGTCGCCTACAACTGCCCCATGTCCGGCGCACTCTCATTTGTCTGGTGTTGTTATACGAACGCTCGTTGTAAACGCCTGATTTATCACCAGCAAACTGCTGCGGCTGCTGCGCATTCCTCGGTCCATACAATAACCGCTTTTTATCCTTATTCCTGTGTCGTCTTATCGGAGAAGGGCCGGGCAAAGATGAAAAATTACTCTAGGAAAGAGTTAATCAGCGAAACCGGCCGATGTCAGGGCAGTTCGCGACCGATTGCCGGGTTGTCGCGTGCCGTCATCATCCGCCAAAACAACTGCGCCCAATCTCCCTCTGGGCGAAGAAGGGCCCGTAACAACAAGATCATACTGAACGCGCATATCACTCACCTTCCGACCGACGTCCCGTTCCAGCAACGTTCCCGCTCGTCGGCGCTTCGGCACAGACTTGTCGTCAGACGTTGCCACCAACCAATGTAGTTTGTTAGATTCTGAATACCAGCTCTCAGAGACTCAGTCACACCCTTCGAATCATTTGGCTCCGAGCGCGTTCGCGCAATAGTCCGCTTCGTTGTTCCCGGAGATTGCGTAGACGATTTTTGTTGTAAATGCGGCAGAGAACCGCAGCGCTCAACGACGCTCTTAGCTACCACTGGAGCGCGAGTTTCGACGATATTCGTTACAGCCAACTGAACGCTTCTGCCAAACTCAGTCAGTACATTTTCTGCTTCTCTTGTCGTCGACTGCCTTCTCGGGAACACCAAATCCTTCAGCAACATCAACGCACTGTCCCATTTCTCTTGCCATTCATCCGAATACAGACAGCTTTGAAGTACATCGATGCAGTAGTCAGGGCAGAAACCTGCGCGTTCAGTAGTTGAAGAGCACAGCGGACACATTTTCAGACGGGCTACGTTGCGAATACAATGTTCATTGTGTCTTCGTCCAGGTAGCAGGCTCGTTTTGATGTCGGCAATGTGCGCCTGCAGCGCCCGAAAGGAAGCGATGACGGCGCGATATTCTCCTATGTAGCTTGCCAACAATTTGGCAAGTCGTTTTGGCTCTTCTCCGAATGGTTCAAATTCAGCAGCATTGTTGATCAAACAAGTACTGTAGTTGGTAGTCACTGCGCGACACGGTTCTCCCATTGTGACGCAAAGGAATGCGGGCGAAAAGAGATCGGCGAAGAAGCGAGCGACCGTCTCTCTCACATCCACTCGCAAATGCTTGATGCGCAAATTGGAGTCCGACGAAGTCAGTAAATATCTGTCCAGGCTACGGTAGAGCTGCGTGATTGCTTGCTGAGCGTCCGGCTGAGCAGCGAGACTCGGATATACCTGTTGCATAAGCATTCTCGTGTCATGGGCGGAGCGATTGAGCAGCGCGGCCATCCGTTCTGAAATTGATAACGGATGAAGAAGGAACAAGTGTTCGGCGTGTCGCGTCTGTCAGTCGCGACGGCGCGAACAATCGCCGTCGGGGCGGTAATTATGGCACGTCAATCGTTGAGGGGACATTTGCGCCTCGGGGGATCGATCGGTGGTCATCAAACGCCGTAGATCACGGGGACAAAGACCGCAGCCTCCCGTTGCGCACTTAATCCCCGCTGCCGAGTTCCGCCACTGGCAGCACGGTGTAAGTGACCATGCACGCCCAAACATCTTTGTTCCCTTACCGCTGGCGTCGGCCAAAGTGGTTTCCAGCAGTTGGTCAAGTGGTTGTGTCGCCGAGAGTGCAGCGACCGACAAATCCTTTTGAGCCCATTGCAGCAACGCCGCCTCCACATCGGGCGTGCAGCACTTGTTTGGCGATGCGCATACGGCCTGCTTACTGTCTGAAATCACCCTGCGAACGTCGGTGTGTTTGCCGGCAGAAAGTGTGCGACAAGTTTGGTCAAACAGCCGAACACAGGTCAACAATGTCGACAAATGCGTCGCGACCCCACTTAATAGACCCTGACACGGGTGAGTCAAGTGTCGACAAGGCAGGAAATGACCCGTTTTGGCGGCGGCGCTATTGCACAGAGCAGCGGTGCGCGCAAAAATATAGACGCGGGTACACAGTGGCAAAAACGCACTGCCGGCAAAAAACCATCGAAGAATGCTGAACGCAATAGACGCAGGGAACGGAGCAAAAGTAACAGACCTTGGTGGTGGTTGGCCGCCGCCACATCCGTGTCGAATCCCTTACGCCGCAGCTGGTTGCGCACGCCGACGCAGTCCAACGCCCACGAGCCGTTGCTGCTCGCCACCAGCGCCAACACCAGTAACACCGTCGACCAGCTGATCATCTCGGTCGTGCGATCGGCGACTGCAAACAAGCCGATTGTGTCGGTCGCACGCAAAACGTTCAATTAGTACCTGCACACGCGAGACAATTAACGCGTTAGTGTTGGTCGGCCGTCATTGACGCGTAAGACCGTGGCATGCTGACCGCATGGTGGAGGTGGAACAGGTGTAGGAGACAGGTGAAAGACGTCCAGCGGCTAATCGTCGTGTCCAGCGCGACTTGGCCGCATCCGTGCGCACCCTCCACAAACACGCTTATTGCCGTCCGCTCGCCGACCTTTCCTCGGCCGAATCCCACAGCGCCGCCTCTCACAAGGAAATTCGCAAACCCCGCCCACCACCCCCGCGTCTGCTGACCAAACGACGCTATCTAAGTCGCCCTTTCCGGTCGACCAACCGTCGACGGGCAATCGCATTAGCAGCGGCGATCATTCACACTATAAGTTGTTGCATTGAGACTCGCCGATGACTCAGCTTTCCCATTTGCGCTCAGTACATTCCTATCTGCAAGCCGATTGATCTGGTGGGTATTTGCAATAACAATGCTCTAGGTCCAAAGTATGTCCACCTTTTTGTTGCGTTGCTTGCGTTTACTAAGCTCATCGTATATTGTGCCGCGCAAATTTCTTCACGTGAGATATCAATGGAAACATCTGATGAAAACAACAAACAAACAACAATGAAACATATCGAATTTGTGCTCTATTGCTATTAAAAATAAGCAATATTTTTAATTGCGAAATATTCTGAGCATACACTAGACATTGGCAAAACGCGTCAATGACGTCGGCTACACGTAATGTACGGACGCGACGAAACGCGCTCGGGCTGGCCTGGGCGCGTCAATACGAGTAGGCGACCGCAGCCGATTTAAAGACCGCCACAGACGTCAAACATTCCCAAGACGAACATTGTCCACCGCATTACAAGATTTTTAACATCGCAACAAGGAAGCGAGCATGAAAATCGCCAGGATCAGCCGGTCGACTAGGGCCGGTCTCGTGTTCCCCATGAGTCGCGTTAGAAACCAAATGAAGCAAAAGTATTCGTTGAAGAAAATGCGCATCGGCTGGGGAGGTGCGGCGTACATGACCGCTGTCCTCGAATATTTGACAGGTAAAAATAAATTATCTTTCTCATTGAGAAATACTAGCTATTACAGCTGAGATCATCGAACTGTCGGGAAACTCGTGCCGCGACAACAAACGCAAGCGAATTTCGCCGCGAGATATTATGCTCGCTGTCCGTTTCGACGAAGAAATGGATAAGGTAATTTGCTCTTTTGCTTTTAGCTTACACAATAAAAATGAATTTTAGTTGCTGCAAAAAGTGGTGATTCCGGGTGCGGGCATAGCACCGCTATACGGCAAACTCATTTCCCCATCATCTGCAGGGTGTTCATCAACAGCAACAGTGCGTTGATACAGCTTGTTTTCATTGCATCTTTTTCACTCACTTCAGAATGCAACGAAATCGGCGCAAAAGAAATCTCTGGCCAAGCTGAAGACGAATACCGTTAAGCAAAATAAGCCAGTGCGCACAACACGGGCGCAAAGAGTAACGAAGGCGAAGCCGAAAGCGACGGCACTGCAGGACTGCCTCGGCGTGACTGTGCTGCGCGACCGCGTACTGCGCTGCGGAACTAAACTGACTGTTGTTTCCGGCGATATCGCTCAGGTTCAGTGCAGTGCTGTTGTCATTCCCAGTTCTTCACACTTCTCCCTTGGTGGACAAGTAGGTTAGATTCTTTGTTGTCAATTGTACCATCCAATTACCAAATGCACAATTTCCTTTCACTTAGCATCTCATATCAGTAGAGTCAGCGGAGGAGCACTGCAAATGAAGATCAACGCTGCACCAAAGAGTTCCATCGCTTCAGGCGGAGGTATGAGCATCAAAATTTTAAATACTTGCTAAATATACCGTATCCCTTCAGCGACATTCCTGAACTGCAGTCAAATGAGTGGGTGTAGTTTTGAAGCAGCCATATTCTGCAACGGACCGAGTTGGGGGGATGCAGTGACTGCCGTTGCACTGCTTGAGGAAACAACAAGAAACTGTCTGGTGTGCGCTCAGAGCTCTGGGATGAAATCGATTGCGTTTCCGGCCATTGGCAGCGGAGTGTAGGTTCTAAAGCTTGATTCGAACACAGAAAACAAAGCTAGTATCGTTTCAGCGGCAATTTCCCGAAACAAACGGCTGTTGAAACAATATTACGGACTATTTCTGCATATCTGAACTCGGAAAAGCATGACTTGACTGATGTCTTATTTGTGCTGCACGATCAGCAGAGCATTCAAGTGTACGTAACGGAACTTGGACGTCTACAAGAGTAGTTTTTTTCTGATTGCTCTCATGCACAATTGTTCATCATTCAGTGCTGTAGTTGTGTGAATATTGCATAAAATACATTAAAAGTTCAATCAGCACGAGCAACGCAGACCGCCTCAAAACCGCTCCACTTTTGTATCCATCATGGATTTCCGCTGTTCAGCGTATGACTGAAATCTGGGAGCTGTCGATTTGCTTGGCAAAACAGGACGTTGCCGCTGGTCCGAGCTGCCAGGCGGGCTACCATACCATGTTTCTCTCGCTACAAACATTTAGATAGATATTGAATGCTTCTTTAGTGGTTGAAGAATTACCAGGTTTTTTGGCAACTGGAGGGCGTTGTGGGCGCAGTTTGATCACTGTCGAATATTGATCATCGGTGGCTGATGATGCTGGCTCACAACCGACTGCTTGTAGGCGGTCGTCAGCCTAATCATATACTCTCATAGTGATCATTATAGGCTTTTTGAATTACCTCTTTGGCATTCAATTCTCGAACCATGAGACTAGCGAATGTTCCAATGTTACCGGACGGAAGAACATAACCCGACCACCATCCGTCGTCGACTTGGTGCGGTTGACGGTCGAGAATGGCTTCAATTGAAACCCGTGAAAAGAGATAGAAACGACTATTAATTATACCGATCAGGTCGTGAAACTGGGCACTAAGTTGTCCATCGTTGGTGCCATCCATGTCGAGCAAAGCTTCACAGTAGCCTACTGGTTCCTTGTGGTCCTTTTGGGCATCGCTCAAGTAAAAGTGCTTGTTGGCAGCAGCCGAAGGGGGTGGTGCTTTGGAATGCTCAGCAGGCGCAGCAGCTGGTTCAATGTAGTTTTGTGGAACTACTCCAACAGATCCATCTGCGTTTTGCGCCTAAACGGGAGACTATAATTTCCTATTATTATTTGTTCCGCTTTACTTTTGGCCATTGAACATCGGTCGGATTTTCAATAACCATAATCACCTCGCCCTTTTTTAGGGAGAGTTCGTCTTCTCGAACGCTTTTGTAAGCATACTTCGCAATGTAGCGTCTGCCAATTGTTCCATAATCACTGCTGCTTGTCTAAAACATTTCTTAACTAAAAGGCACAGCAAGTGTTCATTGCAAACCGATGCAAGCGAGCCTAGAGAGTCTTTTCGATTTATCATTGGTCGAATGGAGGTGGAGGGAACGAAAGGCGAAGTGATAGGCACCGAGTCCCTGGCCGCGTGATAAGTGGTCAGCTCTTCCAGGCGTACGCCGGCCTCGCGCAACTGACTGACAATCACTTCGCCCTTGGCCAGCGCCGTTCGTTCCTGTCTCAGCAATTCGCGTGTCGATTCGATTTGCTTCGTCAGTTCTTCAAGTCCCATACTTGAGGGCAATCTGACATTCTGAATGATGTCATGGATAATTTATTCGACGCTTTTGCTGAGCGATGACGAACCTTTCGGTTCTCCAACGAATGCTTTTCCAACTGCTCCATCTGAGCCAACTTGGGTTCAAGTTCTTCGATACTGCGCTTATGGCGGGCTACTCCAGCTACCCACTTCTTTGCTTCTTGATTTAATTGTGGCTCAGTGTGATTGTTGAGTATGACCGTTGTTTTGTCATCATTTGGATGTTGTTCAAAGGCTACGATAACTGGATTAGTCAGCGAACGATCACTTGCCATAAAGGCTTCGGAATGGTCCAAAGGACTCATGCACTAAAATATGAGAAGATAATTGCGAACGACAACCGAATGACTCATTATTCACCTGTTCAACTTCGGTCGTCATTTTCGCCAACCTATCATTGATCGAATGATAGAGATCCTTCTCGATCATGGTCATCGATGACAGATATGTCCAGATCTGTTCATAAATTCCCTGTTCCAAATTCTGAAGTCAACTATTTTGTTTAGCAGATGGCATGACAAAACAAAACAAACACCAACTTTGCCCAATTCAGGCATATCAATGCTTCGATAACGGCGCTGGTGTTCAGACAGGGCCGTAGTTTGAAGCAAGTAAGCATTACGTCGGTCATCGATTAGCAACCGCAACTCATCGCATCGTGCAGACAGCTAATAATAATAGCGTGATAACATAGCGCCTGAACAACTCAGTTACCTTGTCATATTCAGCCTGTACATGCTCATTTTTCTGGAACAGACCAAACTGTTTCTTTTGCAACCTACAAATAAAAGCGTTGCAATAATATTGCTTTCAGTTCGCATACTTTTCTTTGAGACTCGTAGCCTTTTCAAACGTCTCGAAATACGATGAACAGGCGGCCATATACTCTCGCCTCGATTTATCCACCTCTTTGGCACTTACTTGAAGTTCCTGGTGGATACGCGTCAGTTTCTCTAAAGTCTGTAGAGCGAAGGTGAGTTACGGAGAAATCAGCTCTAATGGGCACCTGTCTAGCAGCATCGAGTTTGATCTGCTGCAGGTTCTTTAAGTTTTCGCTGACATTGGCGCCAACAAATCGCCCAAGATCGTCGTGCTGCTTGGCCACATTTAGGGACTCGTTAAGGTAGCTGTTCCAGGTCGCGTACAGCGATCTAATACATCGATCGATTTTATTGAATGTGCATAGAAATAAAGTAGGACACACCGGTTGGTATAGCCAGCGGCGTGTGCCAAATGCTCCGATATTTGACACTGTTGAGATAGTCGTTGAAGACTTGCGGCGTAGGTGACGTCGAGCTCGGCCCTCTGCTTGCAGTAAGTCCTATATAAATGATAAAAATTGGCAGTGTGACGCAGACAAAAGAGCGATTCCGACTTGAATCGATTGAGGAACTCGAGCTCCAACTGGTGCTTCCGATTGAAGCACGTCGTCTGCGCTTCGTGGCATTTTTTGAAGACCATCGCAGTGCTGACATCCTGAATCAACGTTGCCAACTCGCACGGGGAAGTTTCTCAGACTAATAGCGCACCTTTCTTGGCGGCAGATCCATCGATACCAGCAGGCAGTGCACAGAGGCGTGTTCGTCGACAGAATGCTATGCGAAGCGTCGGTGCTCGGCGATTCGTCTGCGCCGCTTATCACCCTTCTATTTGCAGGCGAATTTAACGAGCGCGCCGCTTAAAGGCTCGTCATGCGCCTCAGACAACGTGTGACTCTGAACACTTTCGGCCAACCTACAAAACCACACCGATGCTTGCTGAGATTACGTGGCGTGCCAATTCAGGCCTCGTGAGGCTCACCGTGAAGAATAGTACCATTCAGCTAAGTTCACGTCATGCTTCTCGTTGGCAATGACGTGAGCCCACTAATTTACCTTGCACAAGTCAGAATAGAAAGAAAGGCGTCATTGTATCTGTCAATAGTCGAGTCAATAAACATTTATTCATTAACTATAATATATTGCGCTAGCGAAGATTAGAATCAGCAAATCAACTAGACGAAGCGCACACGGCGTGCTGAATGCAAGGAGATTAGAAATTCGAAGAACCTAAATATGCCCGCAATTTAGACGTACGCGTATTTGTTGAAAACATCAGACTTTGACACGGCCATTGACTGTGCGGCAAATCCAGTTCTGCATTTTGGATACGGTATAAACGGTAATGAACAGACAATGAATGCGTGCAACAGCAGCGCACGTGTGCCTACTCGAGGGCGACCGATCGAAACAGAGCCAGGGAGTTGACAAGATAAAATATATTACGCAAATCAGTGAGAAATTGGACAATCAACGCCTAGGAATAATTTGCGCCCGCTAATGAAACCAGGGATTTAGGCAGCCTTCTCCAGAGCGATCAGATGCTTCACGCCGTCGTACATCTGCTTGACGGCCTCGAACTCGGTCAGACCGAGACGCGCCTTGTTCGAGATGTCGTACACTCCGCCGACCGAGTCGCTGTGCTCGCCGTGGATACCTGCAAGACAAGCAATCAGTCAGTCGCCGCGGAGCCAACAACAAATGAACGTACCGCGGATCTGCAGCTTGAGACCATCGCAGATGGACTTGAAGTCGGGCTTGGCGGCAATCTTGGGCAGCGCGATGTGCACACT
Organism: Plectus exinocaudatus; assembly: GCA_034698105.1. Taxonomy (NCBI): domain Eukaryota; kingdom Metazoa; phylum Nematoda; class Chromadorea; order Plectida; family Plectidae; genus Plectus; species Plectus exinocaudatus. The sequence continues at coordinate 548 of JAQGAX010001353.1, read as the reverse complement.
GGCGCGCACCGTGGTGCCGAGGTTGCTCGGGCAGAACGTCAGGAAGCCGAGACGGTCGTCGCGCGAGAACGGCGCCTTCGACTCGATGATCTTCACTCCCTGCAACATAACACATCACTCATCACATCTCGTTCTAATGCGACAGTCGTGCAACACCAACGCCCCTCTAAGGCCAGAAGAACATTCTCGAAACTGGTTCCCATGCGTCGACAATAAAAAAACAGTCAACCATAAAGCAGACTGAGACCGACGAAAACTAGATGCTGCCGACCGAAATTGCGCCAAAAAGGACGAACAGACCTGGTTGAGGCGGGCGAGGACCTGGCCGACGTTGCCGCCGGGCTGCATCGAGATGATGCGCAGATGGTCTTCCTCGTTGGCCCACACCAAGAAAGTCTTGTTCTTGTTGTGGAAGATGCCGCGGCCAGTCGGCCAGTAACGGCACGCGTTCGCCTCCTGCAGGAAGCTGCAAAACACGCGAATCAGCGATGAACAATGGCGCAAGCAATGTCAACGCACCGATCGCCTTCCTTGAAGAGGAAATGATC